>JAZHYW010023544.1:0-83115 GCA_037355805.1 Ixodes ricinus
AATAATAGCCTCTTGGAACAGTCAGATATGCACCGTGTCATCTTAAGATACACAGTATCGCCTATACACCGTGTCACCTTAAGAAAAGCTAGGATAGGAACAGCTTATACTTGAAAAACAGAAAAAAAACGTAAAAAACCCTAGAAGAAAGAGCCCGGGATATTGCGTATTTGCCAACTATATTTTTAGTTCTTCTTTCTCCTCTTGAGCGTTGACTATATGCTTCTTTTTCTTCTTCTAATCCTGCCAGCCCTATACAATCCCATACAACGAAATTATAAAGTGAAATCAAATGATATCAGAACCACATATATCCCACATACAATCAAATTAATATTTAAAAAAAACGCAATTCAGCAGGACATGACACACCGCAACTGATGTTTTTTTGTTTTCTTTTTTTGGTGAGATTAGCGGGACGTGACTAACCGAAAGTTCAGGTTTTATTTTGTGGTGAGCATGATAGAAGGCACGCTGAGGCATGTTTCTTCATTTTAATGAAAGCCATGGTATTCAGCATTCCTCGTGCATACGGGTTTTCGTTCATTTTGCGAGTATTGTGATGCTGCTGAAAGCTGAACTGCATTTACAGGTACGGCAATGAGCTGGTAGATGGCCCGCTGTAGTTCCCTTGACAGATGCAGCATGCTCACATGTCCTATCATTTATGCATCTGGCAGTTTGGTCTACGCAGAATGTGCCACACGATAGGAGGATGTTATAAACAACTCCTCTTTCATACGGGAGATATTCTGTATTCTGAGAGATGTTATAAATTTTCTTTGGTTTGTGTGGCGGTTTACTTTGCAGCACATTAAATACACTTTTTTTGTGTGCAGAGCACATGACCTTAAAGTTCTGCTACGCGGCTATTTTTTTTAATTGATGAATGTAGGGTACTACTGAGATTTTTTTATTGTGTTCTTGTTGTCTTTGATCTATATGCATTAGCTGATTTACGCATCATTTTTTTAAATACGTATTCACACATGCATATTAGGATACAAATCGAATACCCGGAGTCTCGTAGTCGGGAAATTCGCATATTAAAACTGTGTCCAATATTCTCATTACAAGATTTCTTTAGTACCGAAACAATTGCTGTATTTGCGAAACCTCGTTTTACATTTTTTTAATTGTCCAGATGCAAAAAGAAGACATTCTTGGCTTGGCCTTGGCTCATATTTCCAACACATGTGTGATTTAATAAATTTCACTGTGAGGTTCCGGAATTCGATAAACCCATCAACGGGTAGTTCATTCGTGAATAACAATTCTGGCAGCTTCCTTGGAAGCATCGTAAAACGACTTCTTTGAATCTATTGTTTTAATCTCGTACCTCCGTTGTAAGAATTAAGAAGTCAACAACGCACATAACAAACTCCATGATTATGTTATTATTCAAGCTTTTCTGGCTGGTCTTGCCACATGTTACTAAAAGAAGATGACAGAGTTGTGGGGCTACACGAGAGCTTAAAACCACACCACGTTTTGCACAAAGTGCTGACCTTGGTGTGCAACGAGTTTCGCGGTTAGGTATGCACTAAGCTGTTCCAGGAACGTATCTAAGATGATGTCCATCGCATTCTGGAGCGATGCGCTGTTGTGCTCTTCTATGTTTTGTTAGAGATTTGAAATGCGGCTTTCATGGGGTGTAGAATAAAACAGATATTGATATAACAATACTTTAGTCCTTTAGCGGTGTGCATCTGTATTTCTTCACTGGCTTGCTTTTTGATGACACCAGTTATATATACTAGGTAAATACGGAAACAAAGTTCAGTTGTATGTTAGCGTTGTGTCTTTGTCTGTCTTCGTTGTCCGTGTCTCGTTGCTCTCTTTAAATAATATCTTGGATGTCTATCGAAAAGCAAGCATCCATTTTTTTAAAGATATAAAATCAGTTGTTTCGAATTTTGAATAATGTACGCATCATTCCACTGCAATAAAGACAATTGCTTGGCCGAGAGGGTTAACAGAGGTATTTTTCAAGTACATCTTTTTATTACACAATTAGCCGAAATGGCATGACCTCCTTGAGTGTCTCAGCTGAAAATAATACGTCTAAGTGCCCCTCCTTTGTTGCTTTAATCTTTGTACATAGGCTGTTCATTTCGGGTCTCTTGAAGCAACCTTATGACGGCTTGTTTTGTACTTGTACCTCGTTGTACTTTAAGCGGGATAAGGGATCTGGCCGCATCCTGAGAGGCTTTGTCTCTGTATGCTCCCGAAGTAAGAACAACGACAGCACCTTCTTCGTGTGATGCACAGTTTTAGATTTTTGCTTCGGAGCTCTTAGACTGTGGAGCTAATCTAGTACCTAAATATTTTGAACTCCGATGGCATATAAGGCAGTGAATCTCTTTATTGGTTACCTGGAAGCCTTTTTTAATTGTACGTTTTAAATGCGATGTTCCGCACTAGGGCAAGCTTATCAATGGGCAAAAGCCCTCGTTTTAATGCATACTTCGTGCCTTGTTCGAGTACTTCCTTGTTCTTGTGCGAGATGTTAACATCGCCGATATCCTGTAGAGGCCACCATTTAAGTTGATCCTTTTAGATTATTCACCAACTAGCTGAACTCAAGGCTGTAGTTACGAGCAAGTCAAGCCAATGCATAGCTCGGAAAATGTTACCTAACATCGCGCTCCCCTAGTAGCACCGCCCAACCAGAAGGGCATGTGACATCTTCCGATCTGTGGATTGGCTCTTGTGGCTCGTATCTGTTCTCTGCTGTTCATGGTAAGGTAAAATAAAATTATAAAATTGCGACGCCACTGCGCCGACGTCAAGTCGTGCTGCACATAGACCTTAACTATATTAATTTGTTTCTTTATTATTGTTTTTCAAGTTGGTGCCGTTTGTTTAGTAAAAACTGCACCACTGACACCACTGATGCCAATATTCAAGTGACTTCGCGTCACCACCCCGAAGAAGCCGCAGCTCATATTTTATCACGCCGAACCGTTTGCCAGTGAACCGGTAACCGCCACATAAGATTACGGTTTCGTTCCAGATGGGGTTTAATAGCAAATGCTTCATTTCATTTAAGGTTTCATCCTTCGGTCAAAAATAACGGGTTTCTCCGGTTTCTTGTCCTGTTTTTATTTTAGTTCGACACCCTGGCTCTGATCAACAAATGTCAAGTTCAGTCCCATCTTTGTGCTTTTAGATTTTTAAGGTTCTAAATTGTCAAACGAAAACAAATATTTCCCGAAGAATTTTGTTGCTTAAAAATCGTTACGCATTACGTGGAGTAAATCAAGGCAGCCAGATATTCTATATCTCAGATACTTAAAGAAAATACTTATAATATATTTTCCGAGTGCACTGCGTCACAGTTAGAGAAGCTACAATAAGATCTACGTAGACAGTAAAATTCATCGCGCGAATAAAAAATGGTGGCAGTAGAAAACCACTTTTATTTAATATCGAGGAGGCATACACTTGTTGTTATTAGCTATTATTGTTAACTGTTTCGTATATTGAGGACAACATCAGCGCTTTGAAGTAAGCATATCGCACTGCAATTACGGGAACCATTCACTATTATAGTTCAGAAAGAAAAAACACGTTTCATGGGGATGTAGACTCATCTGCATTCATCATTTGTCACGTGAGAATATAGTAAGACAAATAAGAAAACAATTATATACATCTCCCTTGTTTTACAAAAATGTATTATTTTTGTTAATATTTTTGTATTTTCAAGTGACTCATGTCTTGCTACGAAGTTTACTCGCCTGTCCTTATAAACCTTCCATCAGAACAAAGTTGTACAATGTTTCCTTTATTGTTTTTAGAAAAGTAAAGTAACAGACACGAGGTAATGAAGGATGTGCGCGTCATAAAACACCGTATTTACACTTATACAGCTTTGGCTCATTGTTTCTCGTGTATATCGAGACAGCTCGTGTAGCCATAAGGTCCCCGATTTGAGCTCTAAACCCAAATATGCAACATACTTCGAAGAGCTGATGTGACTCGGGACAAGCGTACTCGAATTCCTCTAAGCACTTGCTTTGACTGACTATGCTTTGACGTCAAAGAAACCAATATCCTTCTCATGAGAAAAAACAACAAAGCGAAGCAAAATACTTAACAGACTGGGTGCTTGATGGGCAATACACCAGCTGTGATGGACATTTGCACGGAACAACCTCAATACGTTCTGTCTCAGAAAGATTGAACCGAACCGCTCCATCCTTCGGTAGTTTGGCATCACTGCCTGGCTGACAGTTTGCTGCTTTAATATCGCATAATCGTTATTTTGTGACAGTAAGATTTCTCACAAATGACTTTTTATACACAAAATATACCGAAGTGATTACTTATGTCAAGTATTAACATCCCAGATTTATTTTGTGATGTTTCGAATCTCGTGATAAACAAGTCAAGCAGTGTTGAGGACTCAAAAGCCATCCTTCCGGCAGAAGATATTATGTTCATACACCCACTTGCTTTAGTCATCACCTTCATTTGTATTTTGCATGTTGTTCCAAATAACATGTTTTTGTTGAAATCGCCTCCCAAGATGATATTTAGTTATTTTCATTCGGAAATCAAAAAAGGGCTCTAAGAGTAAAAATACGAAAGATTTCCACCCGGTTGACGATGCGCGCAGAGATAATCAATACTCTTACCTTATAATAGAGAGAGGGACGACAACTACTTTTGACATAGAACTGAGTTTATCTCCGCGCTTGGAAAAGGGATCAAAGTAATGAGTCGATATCACGAAAACTTAAAAAAGATAATTAAGAAACACGATATTTCTCTATGAGCCGACGTCCACCTAAGCCTAATATCGTTATAACGAAACATGACACACTGGAAACATGGCTGGTAAAGGCGAGCGGGTTGAACATGAATACATAAAATTGAAAGAATAAAACACGGAGGACAAGCACAGGACAACCACTTTCTTTCAATGAATAGACGAAGTCGAAGTCGGTTCTGTCTTGATATAAAAATGGCAGCTTGGTAAAACGTAGTCGGGTCGAACATGGCGCAGATTCTTGCTCCAGGGACAGGACAGGACAAAGCTCACGGTGATTGAAGGACTGGTAAAGGCGAGCTGGTTGAACATGAATACATAAAATTGAAAGAATAAAACACGGAGGACAAGCACAGGACAACCACTTTCTTTCAGTAGTTCTCCTGTGCTTGTCCTCCGTGTTTTATTCTTTCAATTTTATGTAAGTGGAAACATGTATCATTAATTTCAGAGGAAAAAAAACTTTTCCGCAAGAAAGAGGACATTGTTTTCTTTCTTGCTGTCAACTTTTTCCACTGAACTCGGTACTACAGGCGCTCCACAGTGTCATTTTTCGTTTTGACTATATTAGACTTAGCTGGACCTCGGCTCGTAGAAACATTTCGTTTTTCTCAGTTATCTTTTGATCAATGTGACCTCACGTTCTCAAAGTTTCGGGTTCCATCCCGACAGCCAGCGTCACATTCTCACGGAGTATGACCTTTCTGCAATGCATACTTTATTTACCCGGGCCGAAAGACACGGTTCTAGTTTTTTTCGAAAACTCCCTCTCCTTTCATTCATGTACTTTTTGGTTAAAATACAGACATTGAAATACATTTGTTTTCGATGCAACGGAATATTTCTGACAAACTTCTGGCAAATCTGCACAAAAGTGCCCGCAATACGGATACAAATGCCAACAACAAAAAAATGTTTACCCGAACCGCGGTATGTATAGAGAGAGACGTTCGTGGCGAAAGCAAATGGTAGTGCTTGTTTCTTTGTGAGGTTTGCGATATATCGGGTTTTCGTTTCAGGTTTTGCCCCTGTAGAGGGGATTAATTAGCGGCTGCCCATTTAAAGATTGGAACCACTCGCTACAAAAAGTGATTTTCGGTTTTGATGTAAATCTCGACAACTAATTATTTATTACAAATATACCGCGATGCTTATGTCTGGCAAAGTATAGATTACAAAAAAATTATTATTTGCCTCTTTAAACACAGTTCAAACGTAAATCCCACATAAGCAAATACTGCCTTTTGCTTGGGACGCGACAAATACCTCTGCGTTGTTATTAGAGAATTATGAAACTTGCCCTGGAGCGCGCCATTGCAATATTACTGGAGTTTGTATCTCCAGAAACAATATAGTCAAAGTCTATTCCACTAATTCAATTAACAACAGTAAGGTAAAGGATATGTTGGATTTCGGCATTACTTACGGGACGGTATTAACGACGATTCAACTTATCAAAGTAGACCAATTCTTTGTGTGTTTCTACTCTGTTCAAATGTCCACGTTTATCCGAATTTTTTTGTTTTTGTTTGTGGGGGCGAGTTATTTTATATAATTCTGGAGGTAAATGAATATGTATCATGGGTGCATACATTTTATTGTGGCATCCCCGTATTTGGTATAAATAGATGCTTTAATCAAACTTAATTGGGTCTTACCATTCTTAATTTAGCGTTTTCTACTTTATATTTTGCTGTTGGAATTTTTTTAATAATATAATTATACTTCATCTGGTCACTAGGAACCGAACGTTTCTAGTTCTTAATGAATATAGTTTTTCATGTGAGTTGCTTCACTTAGGTAACTCATATTTCTGACTAACCTTTTCATAGGCCGATTCTATTTTTAGTTTTTGAAATTTGGCACAGTGTCCGTTGTACTGTTATTCCATATTGAAGTCTGTTACTGCCCCACGAATCGTATATTATTCTTAGTATGGATCGAGGTGTCAGATATACATCTCTGCCATTAATATCCTTACTTCTTTACAAATCTCATCTGCATGAATATGCCATTTAATATCTCTCCCCATATGCATCCCAAAGTACTTGGCATTTCAAGCTTATTTCAGCGGAACACGTGGGCAAATATTGCAATGCTGCTCGTGTCCTTTTTAGTGATAATTCAGTTATTTTTTCTTTCCTCGGGTTTCTGAAGTATAATGCTTGTTTTAGGAAAGTTTAGAATAATTTTATTTGTTTCGGTAACTTTATGTTAAGTAATAAACAAGTAATGCAACGTAATTGTAGTTCCTGCCTGTAATAAAAATAAAATTTTCAATTCAATCTGGATACAGAATTACAGGTATCCGAAACTATTTATAAGATACAATCGTGATACTGTCCAGCCCATTTCTCAACTCATAACACTTTGAAAGAGACAAGACTGCACCAGAGCGTGAAACGTTTACTCGAAGGTGAGAAACGGTAAGAGCCAAAGTGCCTCTGGGGCCAAAAAACCATATAAACGTGTTTCACATTGTCACGATGAACGGCAACAATCAATATGAGGCTATTGGGATCTGCACGTTGAACATCTTTTCACACCATAATATTGAAAAACCACAACAATACGTGGACGAGGAAGAAAGACAGAGACACAGCGCTGTTATGAATCTGACAATTATCCCTAATTTTTACAGTTGTCGTCACGGCATAATCATTTTAAAAAATTGTTAAATGTTCGAGCCTCCATTTCAGTTTTAAATTCCCACTGCCACAGCAATATCACTTCAATTAAACCGTGGAGATAAAAAATAGCCCTGCGCATCTCGGTAGTGTCGAATACTACCATAAACAACGGACTCCAATCCTTCTCGGTACTCATTTCAATACGAGTAATAAGTTGTATAAACAGACACAAAATGTGATTAATGTTAAATTTCCTCCCATGTATCTCAAGACTCGGACAACAAAAATAACAAACATATTTAAGGGACGTAAAACGCGATCACTTTCAAAAGAAAGTAATTGCGGAGGAACTACATTCCTTTTGGAACGTTATTCATAATTGCAAATAAACTGCGGTTTGTTTGATGGTAATTTCTGTTTTATTCAAATAATTTTACGGGCAAAGTGGTTATTAATATATTTTAAATTACATTTCCAAAGTAAACCACTCTTCAGGTCTATCCCGAAATATATCGGGAGTGGCGCAGGCGGTCCAATGTGTCATCGATTAGGGAAGCGGTTGCACGCCTATTTTGGTCGCGTTCAGTCGACTCTAGTCCACGCAGAACCTTTCGATTTCGTCGTTCTTCTCATAAGCACACACTGGAACGGCTTAAGGGACTGCTAAGGGTTAGATGATGTCGTCGTAGAGCTTTTCTGGCATTTCTGTTGAATGACCGGCCTTCTTTCAAAGAGTCTCGGTACGGCGACTTTTGAACAGGGAAGGCGGCGTCGTCGGTAACAATGCGGTGCTTCGCTAAAGGTGTACGTCGAACCCCTGAGAACGTGGCGAAGTATTCGCCGAATTCTCCGAGAAGTCCAAGATGCAGGTGTCGTTGTTCAGTAGCAGGAGGCATCGGGTTGATGTCAAGTTGCGAGGGCACCATTCTGGTGCTCAGATGAAGGCGTGTATTTTGAGTGTGCAATTATCGCTGCTATGTCTTGGAGTTCCGTGAAGTGGCCCACGGCGAGTATCCTTCGTAAGGTGCTGCGACTCTTGTCGAAACTTTGTAACGAAGACCATGCCACGCCCGTCCTGAAGCTTCGTTACACCTCTTGCGACGTCCATTCCTCTTCCTAGAAGCACCTTGGACGCCTCTCCTTACAAAAAAGTGCTTTGAATTCTTCTTTTGAGGAGAAGTTTGCTGAAAAAAGTCAACACAGGCATTAAATGTCAACAGCTTTCCATCATACTTTCTGCAGATTGTATTTAGCTTGCAGACATGACTTCAGAAGCCGTTTGGCCCAAAGTTCATTAGAAAGGCAGTAGACTTCTTAGCGCCTAGGTGTCAACTTTTTGTTGACACTCCACTGAAAAGCTAAACCTCTGAGCATGAGACAACCCTGTGACTCCAAGGGGATTCATTGGCACCGCAAAAAAAAAGAAAACGAGATTATATATTTTTAATTTTGCTAGTAAATGGTGTCTCTGTAGTATTTGAAGGCACTACTACTACATACATCCGAGAACTACAGATTAGAAACGAACACAAACAGAAGCACCATGAAGCCACTGAACACCTGAAAACACAGTCCCATTGACTGCTCCAGAGCCTTATATAGCCTACATATATGAAGGAATTCATTTGGCCGGTGACCAGCTCAACACCAATGCAAGTTGTTCTAAGTATTTGATCTTCTCCTTCGGGAGTCTGTCAAAGGTGAAAACAGTGTTGTGAATGTCGTGGACGGTATCTCTTACTAGAAAGCAATGGTACATCTAATAATAATCTCGGGACAAGTTGCTAAAACAACAACTACAGATACGGCTCCTACGAAGAAATATTATCGCTTCTTCTGCATAGCAGCACTCAGGACGAAGCGAGTCTAGGCAGTTTCTCCACTACGAGGATAGTAGGCGGCTCGCAGCTGGAGGCGGGACAACTGCAAGCTGCTTCCCGTTCTCACCTTGTCAGAGACTATTAGAAAAACTTAGCTACTTTTGACATCTAGGTCGAGGTGTGACAATGTTCAATAGCAAATCAACAGAAAGTCTGTAGCTTTTCTATTGACACTGGCTATAGAGAGTCAACTCAATATTTTCAACACGAAGTAAACAGAACGTCTGCAGTCATTCTGATAACACTGTCAACAAAAGTTAGCCAAAAAAATCAACATAAAGTCAATAGAAAGTCAGCAGCTTTTCTTTGACTCAGGCTGAAGAAAATCATCTGAAAAGTTTCAACACAAAGTCAACAAACTTTCTGTTGACCATGCCAACAGAAAGTCAAAGTCAAAAAGAAAGCGATCACAGTCAACAAGAAGTCAACATGTTTTTCAATAAAAGTCAGAAATCATTTTTACAGTGGATCCCTCAAGCAGAACTTCGACGCAGGAAGCTTCATCGGTCGCGGCGGGCACAAGAACAGACGATCGTGGCGGCAGGTTTACATGGTTGTAGAGAAATCAGAGTGAGGGTGACGTCGCCTTCCGTATTTCGAGGTTAGCGTCGCAGACGTCGATGTTAGCGAAACAGCAGGATCGAGCGATGGGGCGAGAGCGACTCGGACCGCCACGCGAAGCATTTTTTTAACCCGCGTGGGCTTCTCTAACATTCGGTGTAGAACTTTCGGAACGTAGAACATTTGTACATCGATCAAACGATAAGGTTCTCGAACTCACGGAAACGACACATATTAAAAGAGTAAATAAAAGAAGCGGCCACTCCCAGGAATCAAACCAGGGGCCTCCGCGTGAAAGCCAAGCAAGGTAACCATTCGGCCACGCACACGGTTGCTCGGGAATACGCGGTCACTCGGCGACGCCCGTGGCTAAAATGCAGACGTCACGTGGCAAGACGACGTCATGTAGAAGCATAAACATTGAACTGCTGATACTGGAAACGATGAAAAGTAAGCGTTGTCACTCAGTTACGCCAGAAAGGTTCTCGGGCGATGAAACGAGTAAAGCTAGATGGGTATTAAGCCGGCGAAACCGCGGGCGTAAAATTCGATGAAACTACACACTTGCTACTTGAGTGCACGATTTTAGAGGTGCTTTTCAGTGACCACAAGGCGGCGTTACTTTGTGTCCAATAACATTCCATAAGACGTTCAGGGAACGGTTCATGCACACATATACAATTTTGTCGTTACCTAGATTTCAAACTTAGGCGCGCAATTTTTAGAAGTGTTTTCTTAATTACCACAAAGCATTTCTAGTTTGTGTCCAATAATATTCTTTTTCAAGTTCACGAAACGCTCTCTACTTAACACACCGTAATTGGTTCCAAATTACTAAGGAATTTTCGTCCGGTGTGTTACTCGATTGAATACGAAACTCCTATGCGGACTCTATGGTGCGCGCTCGCACCTTTACCTTTTATTGAGTCCATCTGCTCCGAAATTACACCTTAGAGGCTCCGACGTCATACATCGGCTGTCGCAGTGTTTCATCTTACGGGCAGTGTAAGTGTTTACCAATTTTTAATGCTCACATGGCATGTTTCACTTATTTATGGCATCACTCTGTCAACCAGAGAAAAGCGAATCGTTGGCATTTTGGGACTAGCTAGAATCACCGCTACCCTTACTATCGCCGTGAAGAAAACTTAAGGTCCAATTTACGTTCCTTGGATTGACAAACTTTGGCCAAGATTGTCTTTTTCGTGGAATGCTTCCTGTGTAAGGATAAAGATGCTAAGGATAACGTTAATTCCAGAAAAGTTATGAATATAAAGCTACTTTTCCGCTTCAGCGTATACCGTGTTTTCGTTCTTGTTGTTTTTTTGCGGGACCCGGCAGCACATTTTCATGATTAAAAATGTAGACACCCGAGTACTAATCATGAGAGTCACTCGTGTATGTCTTCGTCTGGTAATACAATTTTCAATTATGCATTTTTAATGTCTCTAAGCTGAAGTTGCTACAGAAGCGTCAGGTTGATCAAAACAAATGCAATATTCTTAATTACTATGACGAGATTCGATACATATTTGTGTGATTTATTCAACGCCCAAAGTATGCACGCATTTATTTATTTTTTTTAGTTACCTCCCTTTTTCTGAACGTCGCATTTATATAAATGTCAGACTTAAATACTTCCATTCAACATATTCAACGAACATAGTTCTAAGACGAAAGTGTCGTTCACACCTTCCGTAGTCATCAGCAAACGGCACGCTAAATTATTAGCCATTTTGCCTCACCAAGGAATGCATTGGCAATCCGAGTGCTGTCGGTGCCGGTTTGAAAGTAACCAATAGAATAGGTTTACAAAAAGCAGATCCGGAAGAAAATATCAACGAATATGCCATATGTTGACAATTAAGGTCCACGGTGACTTACATATTCCGCTGATTACAAAAATAGAAAACCGACCCGAGAGCAACATCTATATTAGAACGAGCTATTTGGGCATGGCGACCGCCGTGGTATCGCGGAAATTCGATTTACTTCTTACTGTCGCAAGGTAGATGTGGTGCACTATCCTTGGTAACAGATGATGTTTCGTTTCCTCCGCTATACTTAGACATCATTGGCAATCTGAGTGTACTTACATCTACAACTGAATACATTTGAGTTGTAACTGTTGTTTTGTAGACAATGCATGTGCTTGCTTTCGATTGTTCGTAGAAAGTTTTATGCGTATTCTTTCAGCTTCTTTTTTTTAATTGTGGCCTATAGTTATCCTCATTGCTTTATTCAATAGCTTCAAAGAACTTGGTTTTCGGACATCTATCAAGTGCGAACTGCTCTTGAAAATGTGAATGACTGACAACAATTTTCTTAATAGATATGACGAATATTTAGAAAATGTAGTGAGTGAAGTTCTGGTAATTAGCTTGCTATATAACACATTTAGTATGCACTTAACTTTTTCTGCATTTCATAACGTTTATCCCGTGCCCTTTTAAACAAGGACACGTTTTCAGTATTCTGCAAAACACCATATTATGTCGTTTTTCACCTGAAACTGTGGTGCAGAAAATGCAAAAAAAAACTTTTAGTCGAAAGAACGAACGCAGAAGGGAACGTTCCCTTCTGTGTGTGCTCCTTCGACTAAAAGTTTTGTTTTTTTTTTTTGCACCACAGTTTCAGTTGTAAGACGACATGATTAGATACCACCAGCTCGCCTGCGCACTTAGAGCAATTTCACACCCTATTACCTTTGTACGAAGTGTCGCCCTTACAGGAACTGCATAATCTTAATATGCCTACATCGCATGCAGTAAAAACAATTTAAGAATTAATGTTACTTGTGTTTCTGCGTGAGTCAAATTGGCCTCACCAGTCGTAAGTACATGTGCGTCTGCGTGAGTTAAATTAGCCTCTCCTGTCGTAAGTACTTGTGCGCCTTACATAGTGTTTCAGTAATAAATGTATGTAATTCGCTGGTCAGAGCGACGCCGTAATTTCGAAAATCCCACCAATTGTACAACCAACCTGAGAGGAGAGAGCCAATCACGAGCCAACCTCGCCCCACGTGACCGGATATTCCAGGTATAAATCCGATGGGAGCATCGTGACGGGGATTGAGGCGAACGGTTAAATGACCTAGTCGCAGCCTAAATTCCAACACGTTGTCCTCCGAAGAGTGACCGATGTCAATCTACGATGGTGGGAAAATAGCCTAAATACTAAACGATTACAGAGAGACAGGATCAGATCAGTACCGGCCTTAGGGGTGGGAAACTTGGGCGGTCTCACGTGGCGCCATTTTAAGAAAATATTTAATAGAAAGGCGTTGCCGCCCCCCCCCCCTTATTCAATGTTTTTTACCATTTTGATCTATTTAACCAGAGCGCCCGACACGACGATATATTCTCGATCGCCGTTCGTTTTTGGAATCCTGTTTTCGGCTGACAAAATGATCATGTTGAGCCAATACTCACGTATTTACTCATATTGTGGTGGCGTACCTTGTATATATGGGCGTATAAAAAGGGATTCGGAAGGCTCCACGGCCGGTGTTTTTCCAGAGAGATCGATGGTGTAAGGACGGCACAGGGCAAGACAAACACACAAACCTGATTACAACCTGGTTCTAGTATTACACCTCATACTAATTTTTTTTTAATTGTTGATAGTCAGCTTTGTGTGTGTCTCTTGTCCTGTTTCTGTGTAATTGTTTAGTGTTCCAAGCTGTTTCCCCACCATCAGCGACCATGTTCGAACTAGATCAAGTTAAACAGATGTCGGTCTGCAGAGCTTGGTTGGCTTTTTTATCGATTCAAAAACGGCAACCGTTATAACATGGACGGTATCGAACCGTATATAATTTGTCACCGCACGCATCATTATTGAGCTGTGGATTTATATATTGCAAAATTAAAACGACATTTCAGAAATAATAAATAACTGCATAAAGTATTTGAGGACGATATATATTTTCTTTTATTAAGTTTTCAAAATAGATGCGCAATAAAAAAAAAACGAATCTTGCAAGTAGAAGAAATTATTAGAGGGAGGGCGTTATACCAGGAGCTAAGTACTACAATATATTTTAGAACATTTTAAACAGTTAGGCCTAAAAGTCACACCAGAACACAAGCGAGAGAAAATGTTAAAGGGAATAAATATCCTGACAAGCAAAAAAGAAGCAAAAAAATTTTAATTCGAAATCGATTTATGAATTTTGCTGTATTGACTTTTAAAGTGTTTTTTTTTTCTGACATGGTTCAAAGCACAACTCTCTAGACGCAAGACATTACCGAAGACATTCCTAAAGGATTAAGAATAAAACAATGTAAAAATAGCGAAATGTTTTGTACCTTATCCTTTTTATTATTGTTTTTCTATTGTTCTGTGTTTCTACAAATGCGGTTATATATTACACTGAACGGAGTACGACGAAGTAAAAATTAACAGAACTAATAAAACAAAACAAAAGACGCCCAAATAGACGCAAGACAAAACGGTGAGAGCATTCTGCGAGACAAACTCTGCTCTCGCGCCAACCGTAGGATTTAGATTGAGGTCTTCTTTGAGGAAGGTCTCAGTGATATCGTGCTCATCAAAAGAAAACGCTGTCGCCTTATTTAATATGTTTACTTTTCCGTTGATTTTAAATAGTTTTTCTGGCTTGAACTTTTCGCGTGCTATAGCTAGGTTGTTTCATATGAACTTTCCATTTAATATCAAGCCATGTGTTCGCGGATTTTGCGAATAGTAAAAACAAATATGAGTTTGCTCAACTGGCAGAAGGATTGTGATCCCGATGTGAGGTTAACTTCTAAGATGCACGATTTATTTTAGGTTGTACGTTTCTTTCATACTTTTCTTAGTGGTGCAGCGACTCTCGTGCACTTCACGCCAGTATCAAAATTTGATACATATTTGTGCTTGTGTTTCTATATTTTCGGGACAGAGACATAAAATGATAACCTTACGCTCAAATGTTTAATTGTCACGAGTGACCGGCAGGGAGACAGCGAATAACGAAATGAACTAATGGTTTATGGGGGCGAACTTATGCCAAAAACGAACGAGAAGAACAAGCGTTGCTGGCGTTGAATGTCGGTGTGACAGTAGGGTTAACCGCTGGCAATGGACTGACATAAGACCGCGTCGTGTAGAACACTTTGTACCCCGCGGGTTTCTGGAACATTCGACGTAGAACGTTCGGCGCGTAGAACATTTGTATCACGATCAAACGACAATGTTCTTGAAATTACTAGAATGCTAATTTGAAAGCACAACAGAACAGGCGGCTTCTACCAGGATTCGAACCAGGCGGCTCCGCGTGAAGGTCAAGCACTGTAACCATTCGGCCACGAACGCGGTCGCTCGGGAACGCGCGTGGCAATATCTAATTTTTGATGATTGAGACGATGATGCCATCGAAGCTCAAAATCAATATTTCGAACGTGAACCGTGTTATCTCCAGCATTGTTTTTACTTGGATCACTAGATAAAACCGGGTACAAATGGATTTCAATAAGCGTCACCCCATTTTTCTTGAAATAGACCACAGGATGCAATCAAGGATCGTAATCGCAGAGGAGATTCTAGGAGGCAGAATTGCATGTTTTTTATGAACAGTATGTGTTTTTTAGTATAGAAAGAAGGCATTTAAGGAATCTGTGTAGTCAGCGAATAATTACGCAATGTTTCTCAGGATAAATTGAGATGTTTAATATGAGTGATACTTGTCTCCACCAACTGTTGCGGCATAGAGCTTATTGAAACCGAGGATAAACCAATTGGTAGGTGGAAAGGTGTATTATGTTGCATTAATATCCGCAGAACTACGTGGAGGTGGCACAAGAAATGAGAGGGATATCATATATGGGCTGAATCGTAGAGGCCGTGCCTTGTCCACTTGTCCAAGATGTGTTGTTTGTGGCAGCTGAAGATACGTCCACGGGCTCGTGCTGCGTGCCAATGGCGGGTGCGAAAGAAGTGAATGCTCATGGCTCTGACTCCGGTAGAAGCAATTTTGGAGCCCCCCCCCCCCCCCCGCCGCCATCTCCGAGAAGCATATGCGACATTCGTGCGAAGTAAGTCGATGGAGAAAATCTGGGCGCCCTATTGGGTCATTTCAAACATACAATACAAAGTGTTTTTTTTCCTGGAGCAAGCACACACGAATGAAGGGAGCCGACGGCGCGTCCGTGGCTGACGCGATAGCAAGTTCGCCACGTCAATGGTGCGGACGCAAAGAAAGCATCCATTTGCCAGGAAGAAACAAGAAAAGAATGAGCCGAGGGCGCCTCCGTTTCTCTTTTGAGCCTCGCGAAAAAAGGAAAGAAGAAAAAAAATTAAGAAAAGGAAATAAGAAAGAGAAAGTAAAAAGGTACCAACGGCGCTTCCGTGGCTGACGCAACAGCATGTTCGCCGCATCATCGGTGTACACCTCGGGAGGCGTACACTTCCGTTACCTAAATTTCGTGATATTCATTCGCAACGTTGTGTCTCCTTCCAAGCGCGGTAAACGAAGTAGTCCTTTTTCAATATTCCAAATACAACATAAAGTGAGCTGCAGTTGACTGTGGTGGCAGCTGCTGCGTTGTTGAACGATGTGTTTTAGGAGACTTGCTTTTAATAGAAAGGATCTGCACTTTGCCCTTTATCACGGCAAACTTGCAAGTCCCGCAGTTTTTGAAACTGACGTCATTGACAGGAAACTATTGGACCAGAACAAAGACGTGTGCTTGGATTGCGAGGGCGTTAGTTTCTTAAAAACCACAACCTGCCGCACACATCGCACGAGTGCCCGGAAAGTTTTCCAGGAAAGCTCCCTGAAATTTTGCGGTCGCCGTAGCAAAGGGTCCCGTCACCCCTGGCGCTTTGCGTCCGCCTCGCCCTCCAGCGGTTAGTTGTCTGCGGTATGACAGTGACGCATTATAATTACCTGTATCTAAACGCACGGAGAACAGCCGAGAACCGCGCGGCGGTGGAAACAAAGAGGGGGTGAAGGGGGGGGGTAGCACCTCGCGAGGGACGACAGGGTTGTGCGAGTGACCATAATAAGAGGGACAAAGTGACAGCTCGGCCGGAGCGCTGTCACTTTCTTCCTCTTATCATCTCCCATCTCTCCGCAATCGTGTGAATTTTTGCACTCAAACGGCCAGGAATTGCGCCGGAAAGCGGCACTAACCGCTACCGCTGTAAAAAAAGGAGTCGTAGCAAAAACAAATTTTTTTCGGGGTAAGCAATTTACACGAGTTTTCCAAGCTGATAAGGTCCAGTTTTTCCGGCGTGTAAGCATAATACTACTAAAGCGAAAATCCTCGCAAGGAATATTGGCTTTAAGCACAAATAATGTTTCGTGGATTCAAACATCTATTTAATTCCGTCATTAGGGGGTTATCTCGATAAATTTAAATGATCTCTGATCTTCTGTCTTCAGTGACAGTAAGCGTCTAGGTCACAGCAAACACGCTGTAAATTGTTTCTGTTACGTATATTACGGATGTTTTTTGTGTGTATTTTTGTGTGAAGATACTTATATAAATTTTATAATTATGACGTACAGTATGGCTTTCTGTTCTCTAGCAGAAAATAAATGTTTTAACTTTTGAAGGGGAGGGGGACGCATGCGAGATTGTGCTTTTGTGTATATCTCTATATAAAATTGAAAACAATAAATATTTTACTTCAGCAACTGTATAGAAGGGTGTAAGAAAAAGTCGACGACCAAAGTCATGGTATTAGGCCCGATCTTCCTCCACAGTTCAAGAGCAAATCATACAGGTCAGAAAAAGACGCATTACTTCCTGAGTGGAACAATTGCTAAAATATAATAGAAAATAATCAAATATAAAACTCTTCACATCCCAGTATAAGGCAAATTTTAACACGCCAAAGCATATGTCGAATTGTTATGACAACTAAGAGAGAAACATACATAATGTTTTTAAATATGTGTACGTGTGTGAGATTCAAGCGTATTATAACGACATTATGAGGTGCTTAGTGAAAACAAAGCTATTATTAGGACATAATACACACAATTTTTTTTCAATTAAACAATTCACGGTGACACTAACTTACACATACACGTACTCATTTTACTTTAAAAAAAAGTCAATAGAAAGCAAACTTTGGAAAGTGTTTTTGTATTAATCTCTGTTATATTTGGGGAAGCAGTTAATGAATGGGTAATATTAAATATTTTTTCCTCGACAATTTGTTACCAAAGAATCGCGGATTTTGCAAAGGTTATAATTTATAGTATGAAAGATAAATTATCTGCTCAAAATATTTTCAAAACATGATTACTTGATTTGCTGCCCTTTGTGACTCTGGACACATCAACAGGCGCGTTCTACGCAACAAAAATGAAAAGCTGACTCCAGGTGAGCGCCATAATTGTACTGCTGAACACGAAGAACTTTGGGTATCTAGTGTACATGTATTCAGCCTCTGTGTGCGACGATTTTTACTGTCAGCTGGAAACTATTATAAATTGGATTCGCTCATATAGCTAGGCAGCGAGAACAAATAAAATGCAAAGGCCATATTTTTTTAAACCTTCGTATAAAAAGCACAGACAAAACTTCTGAAGCTGCAAATATCAGCAACATAATACCAGCTGCTACTAACAGGCATGTGGTTCAAAATTAAATTTGTTTATATATGACACATATATTTTCTAAATATAATACGAAAATATTTATATTCATTGAATACATTGCAACGATCATTTTATTAAATCGCTTCAATTTTGATTTTCTTTTGGGGGTAGGGGTTTTTGCAGACATGGAGGCTATACAAAAAGACAGATGCCTAAAAAGAAACACGGCGCTGGTAGGTGGAAACTTGAACTATATGACGAAATAACATGTGCAGTTTCACTTACCTTTTTGGTCACTATACAAAACAAACACGGGAATCGAGGGCATTTACTAAGCAACAATATGGGTTTTCTTTTGTGTTTTAACCTTAAACTTACCACGCATCCATACCTATTACGACGGCTATTTCATGCACATCAGGAATTATTTATACATATCTTTTTTTGTCTAAATTAGATGACATTGCAGGAAGTTATCTTGTCATTTTATTCCTGGGCACTAAGATGTTCGGCAACTGGTAGTGTCGAGCGCTTCTGTGTCTGCGCTCAAAGTCGAACGCGGTTGAAGAGATAGAAACAACCGGAGTCCCAACATTTCTTTTGCGATACGTCTCAAATATTTCACATTAGATCGTACAATACTTTAAAGGTAAGACGTGTCCCTTGTGCGTAGTTCTCAACGGTCAAATCATTTTCATCTGGCAATGCATTTTGCAGCCTCACGTGACTTAGTTGTAGAGAGAAAGAGAGTAAGAATAGAGCTACTATAACTCATACTTTAATAAACCAGAAACTACGCGAAAACACACGCACAACGATTTAATTAAACATAAATAGCTTACCAGGTTATCTGGGTTTTCTTTTTTTTCGTTATTTTTGTTAAACATTGATCAGTGTTTCCGATCTAATATTTTAACCATATTAATGTTTCTTCCTGCCAAATACGGAGACAGCCAATGGTGAAATATCAGAAGCCTCTGGACGAATGCTAAGCTCGGGATGAAATTACTCTCCCCCGAAAATGCTATGTTTCCAGGAAACGTCAAGCATGATCTTTCAGCTTCTCGCTGTTCCTTCGCAAATTACATTTTTTTTCGGATCCCACTGTATTCTGAGATTTCAGCTGATATTGTAATATTGTTTGTTGTGATTGCTTTGCTCCGTGCTGTTCACGACAGTCAATTACTATTTTTAGCGCGACTTACTGATCAAAGAGAAGCGTCACAAAGTCAAGGTTTCTGCAGAAGGAGGTTGCTGCGTTTTATTTCACCCCTTAACTGCAGATGACGAGTTACCTTGTAACGTTCACGTTCCGTTGCAACTGCCGATGACAAGGTAATTCATCGTGACAATTAATCACGCAGAGAGAGCAACTTTGCGAGTATTTATTTGGGAAAACGGTACATGCCTATTATCGGTTGTCGGAGCATATCTTGAAATATATGTCTCAATGGTATGCAAGCTGGAGGAGTAGTTTATGTTGGTGTAAGGGATCGCGACGTTAGCCTAGACGACAGCCGAATCCTCTTATAAAAAGGTTTTCTTGGAGGCAGTTTCTTCTCTTTCAAAAAACGTGATTCGGAATTAAGCTTTTTTTTTAATTTCCTGGCCTTAATGCATCGTGTTTGACCAAAAAGGAACGCCTCTCTACCTCTAGGAAATTTCCGTTCACTAGTAGTCCGAGTGCAAAAGATAAGGAGGTCAACATGATCTTGCTGAGTCGATGTGCCCATACTGAGGGGTCACAAAATGTTTTATATATATTTTTCAAATATATGTTTTATAAAGAAAAGGATGTTCTGAAACAATATAGGCTCCAGAAATATCCGCAGTTTTGAAAAATATTTTCTAAAGATAACTATAAGTGAAGGACTAAAACGAACAAACAAGTAAATACGGGCTGTCCCCCAAATTAATTTACAGGGTTATTGTTTCCCGTTAAAGTAAACTATCCAATACCGTACACTCCTTCCGAACCAAAAGTCCAAGCCTGGTTCCACAGTTGCAGCAGTAACCGTTATATTGCTTAAAAGTTAACAGTGATTTTCCAAAATTTTCAATTAGAAGAAGGGACCCATTTTCGCCCGTTTTCGGTGACTGGCGCCATATAGCTCCGTGTATTGTAAGAGGTTCATTAGCAGCCATGTTTCCATTAAACTTTTCAAAAATCGCTTATTTAATAAGATAACGGTTGGTGCTGAAACATCGGCATGTGGGTCGTACCTCTATAGCGCTACATTTGGGTGGGGAATGGGGGTTCCGCGATGCGTATAGTTTATTTTGCAGTTTTAACACTCATGTAAATGTTTGGGGGAAACACACTGTATTAATCAGATGCTGTGCGGTACTATCTGCGTCAACTATGCCTAGACACAGGTAGCACCACAAAGTCCACAGCACTGTAGGGGTTGTAGATGACAATGAACTTTTATGGGAATGGCGTGAAGATTTGCTCTTGCGGACCATCCATTTACGCGTTGCGGGCACACATCCAGATGGCTGGGCTACGGTCACTGAGTTAATGTATTTAAGCCTTTGAGCATGTTTCGGTATTTGCTTCCTAATAACAGTATCAATACAACAGGAATGCATAAAGACTGTGACTCGGAAAAACTTGAAAGTTCGTGAGTGAATCCAAATCCTTATAGCGTGGTCCATATTTCGGGCATTTCCCCACACTCATTGCAATGTTTGACATACATAAGGGGCGTTTTAGCTACTGTGCCAAGACATAACAAACGATAATGCACAGCACGCGCGTGGAACAAACGTACCATTTTGCAGTCCTAATCTTAAATCGAGCTATTTTTGCGATGTTCCAAACGGGTTCATTTACACAGATTAGTTACCTATCTTTCTAAATATTATTTGTGAGCACTCCGTCTGTTACAGAAGCCATACAAAGGGTTGAGAGGCATCCCATTATGTCATGTTTATTAATGCAGCCTTTCTTTCGCCTTCGTATATCTAGTTATTTCAAGGTTTAAAAAACGTGCGAGACTTTACAAAATCGCGCATCACTAATCGCGCTAACCGCGCTCATGGCGAGCGAGTAGTCAGTGTTTTCAATGTGGCGCGACCTATCTTTTTTTTAGGCTTGAACACATTAGACACACACACGATACCGTTACAGAACGAATCGTTGCGTTGTATCTCTACACTCTCTAGAGCTTTTGTTTTGTGGTGTTTGTGCACAAATTAATGTACTAGAATGTATCTAATACTTTGTGTTAGTTGCCCAGTTTACCACATTGTCAACAATATTTTGATTACCTCAATAAGAATGTGAACAAAACAGGTGGGATATTTCAGTGTGCTGTGGCCGACGGCCCTTTCTTTTCCACTGGACGCACATGCTGACGGCAGGATCACGTGACTGGGCCTCTTGTATCCCTTGCGGTGACCACATGCTGTTGGAGATGGTGAAAGGCCAGAGGGTGTGAGTAGGGCCCGAATTACGGCGAACCTTGCTCATACACTGTCGACACTACATGGACGCATAGATCGTCAACGTTACTATAGTGTCATCCGCACGACGCTTAATCTCGAAGTCTTACTGGTGGAGAGGTTCTAGCATGCGGGCAGCTTGACCTTATGGTTCTTTAAAACCAAGAAACCACGTCAACGCTGCGTGGTCTGTACGGAATATGAGCTTCCTGCCACACAAATAGTGATTGAAATGGGAAATAGCATTGACTATAGCGAGAAGTTCACGTCTTGTGGTAGAATAGTTTTGTTTTGCCTTTGTGAAGGCTTTGCTGTAGTAGCCAATTGCTCGTTCATGGCGTTCCTGTTGTTGAGACGGAACTGCACCTGCCGCGGTCTTGCTCGCGTCTCTGTCCAGAATGAACAGCGCGTTGTCTCTTAAGCAAGCCAGCGCTGGAGGTGACTTTAGCGCACACTTTAGTGCGTCAAGGGAGTCTTGGAAGTCAGCAGCCTATTTGAATACCTTGGACTTCTCGGTTAAGGCTTATAAAGGCTTGGCGACTCGTGAAAACCAGGGATGAAGCGCCGGTATTACGCCGCTAGCCCGAGGAAGCTCAAAACTTCACCACCTATTGCTGGAGTTGGCCAGTCGGTGATTGCTGATAACTTCAGTGGATCAGGAGAAACGCCAGTGGCTGTAATAATGTGTCCTTGATATCGGGCTTCCTGAGCAAAAAGGGTGCATTCTTTAGGGGTCAGCTTCAGGTTTGCGTCTTGAAGTGTCTTCAGCACAAACTGGAGATTAGTCAGATGTTTGGTGAGCGTCCTTCCAAGGACCACATTGTCCTCTTAATATACAAGGAAAGCGGACCAGGTAAGTCCCTCGAGCACTTTTTTCATTAGACGTTGGACTGTTGAGGGAGCGTTGCACAACCCAAAGGGCATGACCGGGAATATACAGTATAGAGCCGCTTTGACGGTGTTGAAGGCAGTCTTTTCGCGGTCTGATGAATGTACGGGAAATTGCCAGTAGCCGCTCTTGAGTTCAAGGGTGGAGAACCAAGTAGGTACCGCGAGCGCGTCTAGGATATAATCTGCCCGTGGTAGTGAAAAACAAATTTTCTTTGTGATGTCATTAACCTTTTTATCATTGACGCAAACTCAAGTTTGTCCATCCTTTTTTTCACCAGGCTGATCCTCGAGAACCGGGGTCCATAGGCTGGCTCAATGACACCTTGTCTGAGCATTTAATAAACGAGGTCTTTCACGTGCGAACGCTTCGCCAATGGTACTCTGCGAGGGGCTTGCAGAATGGAGCATGCATAACCGGTTATGATGCGGTGCGTAGCCAAATTGGTATTTCCAAGTCAGTGTAAATAGTGCTGAATACAGCCGAAAAGCGTTATAGTAAGTTCAGCAGTTGAACAGTGTCATTCTCTGAAGGCGAGAAGCACTGGCATTATAGAGAGGTATAATGTGAGTTTTGAAACCAAAAGGACTCGGTGTTAGCGAGATTAATGGAAGCCCATTCGCATAGTACACTGATACAGTCGCCGAGCCGGGATGAAATGCTTGCGCATCAAAGTGAAAATTCTCTTGAGCAAAGTCTAACACGCATTTGTGGCTCTTTGAGAAATCCATTCTTTGCATGCAATCATCAGTGACTTCTGCTATGACCAGGGGTAGTGTCGTCTGCAGGCCGCCAACGTGGAAGAGAACATTAGCCCAAAACTGCAAGGGAATCACCAGTTGCAGTTTGAAGTCTGGAACCAGGTCCCAAAGGCATGGCTGAGAGTTGTAACTGACCAAATACTGTGGTTTGGGCGACTAAGTTTGTCGCTCTGGTGTCTATCAATGCCTGCACAACGACCGCATTCATTTCACCTTAGGGGTAGATGGATGAGCGTGAAGCTACCGTGCAAGCAGAGGTAATTTTCTGTCGTGACGCACCTTGAGCACCCGTTGGTCGGACATCTGTGTCCTTCTTGTCGACAGTTTCAGCAGGTCACCTTTGGTAGGACTGAGGCGGTTGCATCAGATGGATGCCTCGTAGCCAATCATGATGCCTTACGGGCGGCATTCACATCTCGGGCATAAATGTAGGCGGCCAGAAATGTTTGAGGACGAGAAAGGCAGACTGCATTTTGAATCTCAGCTGACACAATTCCATCAGTAAACGCAGAAGTTCCAACAGCCTCAACAGTCTCTTAAAGTGAAACCATGAACGACACGCGTGTAAGACATTCGATGTCGTGAGCGAGCTGAGGCAACATCTCACCCGACGTTTGTCGCCGGTGGCCCAGTTGAGGGTGGTGAGTGTAGCGTTCATGCCCATCATCGAGGCGTTGCTCCAACTTTTGAACTAGAGAGGTGTACGACGTACTAGACACTGGGCGACATGTGGTGGAGCACCTGTAATGCTGAACCTCTGATATTTACTGAAAGTGTCTGCGCCTTTTTCTCGTGGGTCCATCGATCGGCGGCAGCGACGATCTGAAAATGTGTCGCGTAGGCGGACCAGGTGCCGGTGCCGTCAGATTTTGGCGACCGTAGCTTGAGTTTATTCGCAGACAGACCGATGGTCGGTAGAGCCGTTGGTGAAAGCCCATTTTAACCATTTGGTAGATATCTTGGTTCTGCTAACGCTCATAAGATTTCAACGATTGCGGCTGATGTTCTCTCGAAGGAGCTTGAAATTACCTCCAGGAGACCCGTAACGTTTTGACTGAGCTCTTGGGCAGCCTGCTGATGGTGGACTTCCAGCAGAGCTGCAATGGCGGTCGAGGCATCGGCCTGAATGTTAGGCTTGAACGGGATCAGGAACTGATCGGGGCGGGATGGCTCCTCCTCCAGGTCACGGAAGCCCATCTTCATGTTGTCGAGGAGTGTCCATGCTTGCTGGAAGACGATGTCCCGAACGGAGCCCACTTCTGACACCAGTTGTTACGCTTTATTCTAAGCGTACCTCGCCCCTGTTGTTGCCTTCTGTCCTTTCAACCCGAATCTCTGCTTCTTCTTCTTGTTGTCACAGTATATATATATGATCCCTTGAGTACTGTTGATTTTGTTTACTTGGCTGTAAATTTTTATGTTGCAATCAATTTTTTTATAAAGCAAACACAAAGTTTTGTAGAGCTATTCAGCTTCACGGTGACACTTTGCATGTTACTTCATATCGTTAAAGCGCTCTCTCGACAACTGAAACTTTCTAAGTGTCATGTGTAGCTCATGTGCTCTCCAAGAGTGTGTATTTGCCTTCTAAAAATTTGGAACGACAGTGAAATGCAGGACCCAATAAAAAGCTAGATAACATTGCTTTATTAGGTGTAATGCTTCAATTAGACCATTTAAAAAGGTGTGATGATTTAAAAAAAATATAGCAAAGGTGTAAGGCAGAAACTGCAAATTTGCTCGTAAAAAGGTGTAATGCTGCAAAAATACCCATCAAAAGGTATGAAAATAACTAGCAAAACGTCTGAGTTATAGACATTGGATAAATTTTCGATTACACTTACATAGGTGTTTTCAAGTTTACTGTGTGAACCTTGATGCCAAAAACAAAACAGAAACTGATATCGCTACTTCTCATACACCTAGGAAGCTTCGGATTCCCATCGCCTGAGCTTTAGTCAGACAAATGCAACCGAACATCGTTATTCAATGTTTTGTTGCATTTGTCCAGCCGTTATTAGACGGAAGGGCAAATGCACGAGAACAATTCAGCAAGGCTTCATTCTCCCTGCGGTTGTTAGACGGCAGGACAAACCTTGAAATTCCTGCCGCCTCTAAACGTCATTCATAGCGCGTCTCGAGATTGAAATGCTCTGTGATTCAGGCTCATACATAGAACATGATAGGAAAAGTGATTATCCGGCCCTCCTCTAGTTAATTTGCGTCACCCGTGGTTCCTGTCAAAAAGAAAGACAGAGGTATTCGCTTGTGCAATGATTACTGTGGTCATATACAGGGTGATATTGTTTCACTCGAAACAGTTTTCTTTTTAAGCCGTCTTACTGATACTTGAATGCCGTCTTTACTCTATGTTCCTTGAGCTCGGCGAACAATCAAGGTGCGAACAACCGTCACAGTCTAATGAGTAATTAACTAAAGTGCGTTCAATATAATTATTATTAGTGAAAATAAAAACATAATTTCAGTTAGAAACTTGCAAAGCATCATTGAAAACACTAAATCAGTCAATTTTAGAACGACTTGAAGCATATGGGAAACGCCAGGGTCACCAAATGTTATCACTCGTTCAGCAGACACAAAGTTGAAGTGGGGAAACGCTGATGATATCTAATCATCAGTGTTTCGCCAGCGCTTGTCCGCTTGATTTTAGCCTGCTGCAAGAGTTCTTAACTATGGTGCATATTTCTAAAATTGTCTGATTAGGTTGTTTTTGATGATGCTCATCAACTTTGTCATTGAAACCACCTGCTTAATTTCACCTAATTACAGATATAATTAACAAAATTTGGTTCATTACTCAACAAGCTATGGCGGTTATTCGATCTAATGATGTCCACCGAACTCGACAAATACCCAGCAGAAGGCGACTTCCTGCTCACAGTCTGCATTCTTTTTTTTTTTAACTCTGTTTGGATTACAGAATATCACCCGGTGTATCCGGCTGTATAACACGAGAGTGCACGGCAATAGCGCGGAGGCGCGAGAGCGCGCGACAGGAGAGCGCCACGACCGCAGAGCGCCGCGACATGAGATCGCGTGTCTTTAGAGCGCGCCTCACGAGAGCGCAGGCGCGCGTGCCATAGGAATGATCGATATTGGCTCTCTACACACATGTTTGCACGGAGCTGATATTTTGACACCGAATATGGCCGCATCTCGAACGCTTGATGTTTATTAAAATTGGCTGAGTACGCAAATTAAGCTGGGGGAATCGACACACGCCTATTGAACGCTGCGGTCGGCAGTCACGCCATTTAAGATAATTTATTTTGTTCACGTTGTTTGTCGTACAAAGAACACATTATCGCTCAGTTTTCATCGCTGCCGCTTATAGAGTGCTACTTTCCAAGTTGGTCGCTGCTTTTGTTGTCGAGACAGTTATACTTGTCATTTTTGTCCCCCCGAAACAAAAATGTGGTTCTTATATCAATATGGGTGAAAAACAATTGGTTCGGCGATGTGCTTTCTTTGCTGGAGTAAACATTTAGTTATCTACTGAGAGTAAGGCTACAGGAGCATACCATGCAAACAGGTGTTACATAATTATCATGATTACTTCTGGCAAAGGTCAGAAAAACGTCGAATTTTGAACGCGCTAGATATCAATCCCGTTCGTTGCCATGATAAATGACGAAATACAAAGCTGCGCTCATATACCGTGCAGCGCTGGCTGTCGCGTAACAGATAAACCAATGTACAACAACTTGACACTGCCAAAGAAAGGGCTCCTGGACGGCTCGATTTTCAGTGTTCGTGCGTATGGCGCCTGATATTCTCGTTTTCCGAGGCTACAAAGATGCGCGTGCTGGGTTGGGAAGATCGCGAAGAATATAACGTTTGCGTAATATCGTATCGGATGAAAGCAGAGTCGACAGTTCTAAATTTTAAAATGAAGCTTTAATCGGCAATCTTCTGTCAGAAACGAAAGATAGAACCTTAGAGAAGCAAACGCGATCGTTGCTGCGTCGACGTGACCGCTGGCTATAGCAATGCTCCGAAAGCGTCCGAGTGAGTCGGAAGGCCACGCTGGACTCCCCATATACTACAGTCGGTATCTCGAAAATTCGGCCGAAATTCTTGAGCATAGAATGTCCAGGAGACTGACCCAGCAATATCATGTTAGTCTCCTTATCTGTTACATTTGGTATCTCGAACATTCCAAACGAACGTCTTATCATTTGGCGTAAGAGTGAACACGAACCTTCAAGAAGTATGGAGAACCGTTCCTCTTGGCGATACATGCGGCATTACGCCTACCACCCCCTCCGCCCCCCCCCCCTCTCCCTGCCATAAAAAAGCACCGTCCCAAAGCAATTTTAAGTAAAATTAAAAAAGATAACCACATGACTGCACATGGTAAGCTGCTGAGCCATCTCCGCCATAAGAGCCTTCCGTCCTGTCGAGCATAATACGGTTCTAGTCTGACGACATGCACCACTTCAAATCAAATCAGAGTTTATTTGTTGTCACATTTTACATGACAACAGAGACTCGGACAAAAGCTGCTAAAGAGCAGCTTGACAAAGGTCCCAGCCCCCGTGCAGTTCGTGACACTTTCAAACACAATTTAACAACTTAAATTTGGACTACAACTACACAGTGTACAGAGACGGGTACAAACCAATGCAAAAGCCTGATTTATACAATACTAGATTTGATGCAAACATATAGACGAAAAAATACACAGGCTAGTGAAAGAAAAAAGAGAAAAATTCGACTAATTAAAGCAATGATACAATTGGGGTCGTGATCGTCGGATTCGAGTCCACAAGGTGGTGAATAAGCGTGTAGGATTGAAACTACACTTTTCGCAGTTTCTCCCTGACGCCGTGACGGCGAATGGGCACTCAAACAAACGCCCTGTCTTTGGCTCGAAGTGGATGTCGCGACGGCGAAGGTTGTACTGGCCGGCGTCAAAACGTTGTTGGGTTCTGGATTCGAAGGCAGGCTAACGGCGTGCTTTTTCTGCCCGCTGGGTGACCAACTTGTCGTCGTCGGTGATGTCGTGTGCTGGTCTTGAAACCGCATTGCGCCAAACATCGTCGTCACCTTCCTGTCATGTACCAGCTGAAGTAGTGCCACTCCAGTGGTCTCTTGAACCGCCGTGGGGTAGGCAAATATCACGTAGGGTAACACCTCGTCCCACGCCTTGTGTTCTACGTCCACTTATCTCGGTTATTCTCTCGTTGAGCGGTGTTGTCGGTCCGTTGGTCTGCGCATGATACGCGTAGCTCGAAACAGGATAGTGTGGCTTAGCTGGAGAGTTTTCTAGGTAAGATGGACCATGAACGTTGACCCTCGGTCAGTCATCAGGACCTCGGGTCAGTTTTCATGGCCTTGCTGACTGACTACATTCTTCGACTAATTCTCACTAGTCATCATCGAACCACTGCATTCTTACCATCCTCTAACCGACGAACTGACAGAACGGTTAAACAAGCCCATCGCCGATTAGTGATCTCGATGCACGTGGATGTAGAACACAAGATGTGGGACGTGGTATTACCCTATGTCAAAGTCGCCTACAGCATGGCGGTCGCGGTTCAAGAGACCGCTGAGGAGACACATTTCTGCTGGAGTTTCAGGGTACCCTTTCTGTGCTTCTTCTTCCAACGCCCCGAAAAGACCTGAACCAAGTCTGATCCCGAATGAGGCCGAAAAGCCGCAGGAAGAGCGAGTCCCCCATGCAGAGCCAGCCTAATAAAGCCGCCGTACTGAAGGCCCGCAGCCGGAATTTGATCCATGTGTGTACCAACCAAGAAAGAAGTCCACGAACCCAGACACGTTTTCTCGGGGCTAGCCGAAGTGAGACCCCTGCTGCTGCATAGCCAGTCATGTTCTTGCCCGTCGCAACTTCTACGCCAACATCCTTCCACAGCGAAGTTTAAAAAGACCTCAATGACTGGATGCAGCAGAACGAGAGGGTGGCACAGCATAACCGATAGCACCAGAGCAGAGCGCCCATAACGTCTACTTCTCACTAGATGGAACGGTCCTTCTCTGGTTCGAAAACCACGACGTGTCGCGCCTCTCCTCGGAAAAGTCTTCAGTTTGTTTCTAGACCTCTTTCATGTCCAACGCCACCAGTCGGTTCTCCAGTCATTGACGTCCCAGAGAACTTCCGGTTCATAAAGAAGAATGCACAAAGAACACGTTGACACCGCGACTTGAGACCTCTATAAAACATTTCACGCACCAATTTTCCACGTGGACGCCAAAAAAAAAAAAAACGAAAAGCGCGAAATCTATTTACTTTTTTGAATATTCTCGCAGCCGAAATTGCCTGCTCCAAGACGCTAACTGTACATTCGCAGGCCCTCGTTAAATCTCACACTTCGTTGTACCTATAGCATTTATGCCTTCTAGCACTGGTGACCTAAGCAAGCTTGACAGGCTTTCAAAGACGGAGCGACGGAAACTCGCTTGGGACGCAAGCGGTGGTCCATGCTTGAAAACAACAGAAGGCTCTATATAACCATTTCTTAGCTGCTCGAATGTTGACATAAATTCATAGATTTTGCATGGGCGGTCACTCAATGCGTCCTTCCTTAATCTGCCGTTCTCTTTCTCAAGAAAGAGCTACTTAAAATACAGCACGCCTAACATATAATCATGATTTAAGTGTTTTTTAAAGGTACAACTGCTATACAACTCATCCCTTACTTATGCTAAATAAAGTATCTGCTCAGTGGCCGTGCGCCAGGATAACACCGCTGGTAATTGTATTTAGTTGTGTATTTATGTGCTAAATACGCTCACCAGCCTGATAATGGCCCTGTCACCCTGTGTGCACGGAGATGGAAGACAGTCATATTTAGCATTTGTCATAGATTATCGTTCTTTTGATACCCTATCACGAGTTTATATATAGTTGCGTCCCCAGTAAGGAACAATATTGAGACATGCGTAAACAAAACACCTCTTATCTGTATATATTTCACAAAAATATTACAGCCTTAGGAAACGATATTTTAAATATCGCTTCACTAAAGCAGGGTAACTCTATGAGATATAACTTTATTTTCGAAATAACAAATAAAACCCTGTAGAAAGCAAAGTAAAATTACCAATACAGAAGTGCTCGCCTTTTTCATGGGCTACCAAGACTGCGTTCAGTTTAGAGATTGCTTGTTCCCGTCTCTCTATTTGCCAAGTCCGTGTTTCCAACGCGCCTGAAAAAAGGGTCTTTGCCACGATAGATCCTTGCTCCCAGAGCTTGGCATATATTTTCCTTGACCTAAGGGCAAATGTCTCGGCAGAAAAATCCACAAGTGCATAAAGAGCTCGACACTGCCCGAAAATTTCTTAGACTTTACATTAATATATGTTACGTCATTTAATTATGCAAATTAAATTCTCCCAAAGCGACAACCCTAAGTCTGTTTCAGCAACAGCATTTGGGTACTAAGATAGTACCCTAATATGTGGTTCAGGCGACATTACAAGTAGCATAGATAACATAAATATTCACATGCAGAGAGACCATAAAGGCACAGCAATGATGGACGCAGGCAACAGGAATCACGAATCTGTTGACTAATCTCACAGCTGAAAGATGCTTAATCGCTGGTTACCGCCTTTGCAATATGAACAGTTGCACGTATGATGATTTGTTTCTGTCAAGCTTAAAATACGTAGCGATATTTTGAAGTTTATTGAATGCATTTTTCAACACAAAAGCATTGGCAAACGCAATAATCAATCAATTTAGTCGCTAATCCTACCTCCACTAAAGCTTCTGGAATGGGGTGTAAGGTTGCTTACACTCCTTTCTTCAGCAAAACCTTTTTTTTTCATATCCATATCTATAAACTTCAATACTGAAGTTTGTTTTATTAAGTTGCACCATATTCTCAAAACAAGAGAGGTCGTGTTAAGCAAAATCAGCTTTCGAAAGATTGTAGCCATGGGTGTAAGACTCCAGAACAGCCTTGAATATTAAAAAATATTTTATTGTGTAGAGACCTTCTCACCGGGCCTCGAACCGCGTTGTATCTCGAATGTCGTTTTAGACTTTTGAGAATTAACCGGATATGTCCTGACCAACTCCGAGAATTTACGTACAGGCGTACACGTCGGTTCGTGCGACTTTCGCAAATTGAATTCATGTAAAACACAGGGTGAAACTGCAACAATTTAGTCGGGGGCAACCATATGTTGCAATGCATTCAAGGGCACTGGCTCGCGTGCCCTCTTCCTGACCGAGTGCCGAGTAAAGCTTCGCGCGCGCACTTCTTTCCTCGAAAATGCCACAGACATTTGCCCACAACTATAAACTTCGACGACTTATCCTGCGCAATAAGTTATTTCTTACATCACTGTTATGGGCTCTTCCCTCACCCGAAATTATATAGGGCATCCGTTGCCAATATCGCGAAATGCTCTATACAAAAAATCTCTCGAACCTGCCCCGGGTTCAGTGATTGTGAAGCCAGAGCAGTACTACGGAGCTTCGCAAACTGTTCCATCCTGCCGCCTTAAAAATCGCATATGTTAAGGACTCCTGTGCGTAAGAGTGTCGCGCAGCGCCCTCTAAATGGCCGCAGTGGCAGTGACGTAACATCGCGCCGCCGGAGTATCACGCCGCATCCGTTAGAGGGCATCTGTGCTCATAAAATAAGTATGTGTTTCACCCTTCGAGTAGATGTTAGAGATAGCTCCTTCACGTTAAGTGCCGACTGCGGCATGACGTACATAAGAATACATTAAGGTTTGATGAGGTACAGTCTGCAACAGTTACGGCCAGCGATGTGACTCTATTGTGGATTCCCGTAGGACTGATTACTTTATGTTCGACCTTTTTACCTACGACGGGTGTCAAAACGGGAAATGTGAACTATTGCTGATGTGTAAGCTGCTTTTTGTCACGTCCTATTCCTAACATTCTAAAAGCCGGATGTTTATCCTTATGACTGTAGACACGAGCAACGGTGTCTCGTTTTATTTATCGAGGGTGCGTCGGCCCCCATAATCCAAATGGGCCCTGGACAAATCAGTTGTGCAAGAGCTGTATTAAAACCTGATACAACCACCCAGACGGAATTGCAGAGAACCGCGAACTTGGCAATACCTTGGCAGTCCTAAATTATGGTGTGCCAATATAAAAAACGATACGTAGTTATGGACTCTTTGGACGGTTGATTTCATCACAAAAATGAGGAAAAGAAATCTGGTTGTTTGCTTCTTCAAATAAAATGACAAAAATGGCCCACCAAACACCTGTTTTTTGTTTTTTTGTTCACGTCTAGTATGAAAAGGCGTAATTCTGTACGTAAGCAATAGACTTTTCTTTTTATTTATACCTTTTTTACATGGAAGTGTTTACTCGATACATTTAGAAAACAAATTCATTACATAGGCATATACCAGTGGTGTATTACCAATATTTTTGCCTCAGAAATTTATTTTAAAGAATTATTTTAAATAAAAAAGAACCATTCGGACCTCGCTGTACAGTGCGCGACTTCTTTATTACCAGGTACATGGTAAAATCCCTTCACACTGTCTACGCTGACCCAAGTAGAAAAGTTCTTTGGGCAAAATATTTTGCTTTTGTCTGAAGATTTAGGACACTAAAGAGCCGGCAGAAGCCAAGGTAGAAGAAAACATTACCTTCTTTGGCCAGAGTCTTGGAATATCGACCCTAAAGCTTCACTGCAGTTCGTTTGGCATTCATCTGAAGCCTAAACTGCCAATCAATTTTCAGATTTAGGCTTTACTGCTGGTTCTTCTGTTCATACATGGCACCTTTGCTCAAGCCAGGTAATTTGACAATTATATGGTAATCCCGAAAAAGTCATAAAAACGCAAAATAAAATTAAACTGGCACTAACTAACGCCTTCAAGCAAAGCCGCATAATATCCAATTTAGGTATCTAGGATTGCCAAGCTCGTGCCAAGTCAGGAGTTTCTCTGACCTGCTAACTGGGAAGGCGTCCTGTTTAAACGTCCAAACGATGTAGGTCCTAAGCTCCAGCTGACAACAAATTTCCTTTATTTAAAAATGGTGTGTACTTAATATACGTACCAGTGAAATTTTGATTCATTGCATCTGTTAACAAGCAACACAATAATGAAAATTTATTTATTTATTTATTTCATTACCCTCAGGACCTATCGGGCGTTACAGAGGGGGTGGGTACATTGAGTTTACAAAGTACAAATGACCAATTCATAGTACAAAAATAGACAACAACAACAAAACAAAAGAAAAAAAAACATCAAAATCAACAAATTGCAGAGTTATAGAAGTAATCGATTATGGCTGCCTTGAAAGCAGAAACATCTTGAATCGCGGCGATGTGTGGGGGAAGGTGGTTTCACTCTGAACAAGGTTTTGGCAAGAAAGAATAAAAAAAAATATGTTAGTACTGCAATGAGGTATGGCAACTTTGTACTGGTGATCAACCCGGGATGAAAGGTAAGAAGGCTGTGAAAAGAGTTTCTGTTTGAGCACTAGGTTATGAAAATATATTTTATGAATTATAATTGCTCAGCAAACTAAAAATGTCCTAAGCCATTCCTGTCTTCAACGAAGTATTGGTGTTTTATTATTGACATCAATGAAGTAAAAACAATTCCACAGGCGCATTTCTCAATCAATTTTAGTAAAAACCGAAAAATGATACTTTTCGCCCTATTATAAAGGAGTAGGTGTACTAAATAAGTTTCACGCTGAAAAACTGGAATGCAGAGAAATGCATTGAAAGGACCAGATGTTCGAGGCTCTTGACAATAATTTTGAGCAAATTAAATATGCTATAAATTAAAATTAAGCTCTTTGGAGAAATCCTTCAAATGTTACTATATCTACGGTTAGCAAATGAATATTTTTACTAAATAACTTTAGGTATATATTTGGCTAGTCTAGGCTAAAATGCCTTGTTTAGGCCTTTTATCGTTTAGTTCAAATGCGCCTACATCTGTTTGCAGTGCTCTCAGCCTTCGAGATAGCAAATGCAACAGCCGCCGTTGTTCAGTTTTGCCGGGATAAGTTTTGTAAGAGCTTATGGAAAACCATTTACAATCTTTTTTCCACTGATGCTTGCTACTCGAGTTTTTAATCAAGATTATAAATTGCATGTTTTTGGACCACCTTCTGAAATTCAGGATAGTTTTTAATAAAAATAATCAATAGCGAATATTTGAGTTTTAGATTTTATTTCGTTCATGAAAACGTTCCAAAGCAAACATTGATTAACTTTTTTTTTAATGAAGGAATTACCTGGTTTTCACATTCAGAGTATGTGTGTATATCTTCAGTAGGTAAGGTGAATATATACGTGAGCCAAATGGCGGGTGGTAGAAACGAAAATTGAGTGTTCTTTCTTTTAATATTTCAAGTAAAAAAAGTAGGTACCACAATACAGTGGATTCGAGTTTGCAGTAACAATACTGATTTGCAATAGCACTTATACATTGTTGGAATCTAGTCATAACCGCTGTTTCTCAAGCATATAGTGCGAGTAATTTTGTATTAGGAAAAAAAAGGTTCGTCCAGATAAAATTTTAGATAAAATAGCTTCGTGAAACTAAAACACTTCAACCATAGTAATCAATAGCATATATTCTACCTGCATAGGAATCACCTTGTGTGGACATTAAATCGCATTTGTTTTTCTGATGTGCTTTTATGCACATTCAGTCAATAATTTCATGAAATTACTAGCGTTTTGAAGACTGTAATATTTACCTGACTTAACACATCACCACTATAAACTAATTAACTTAACAATCAGCATGAAGTCATGCCTTACACCAAGCCACCGGAGCGAAGTACGATTTCAACAGGGTTGACAAACCGTTGAATGAAGTATTCAGCGAAATAAACAATTTGTCACAGTGTGCCTTTTGTGAAAATATCATAATCGTGGGAGCCTAAAGAAAGGACGTAACGTTCTCACCGAAAAACACAGTATGCGTTTGGTTGATTGTATGGAGCAGTGCGTTGAGTGACGCACTGATTAGCAGTTAATATCAGCCTGTGAGTAAAAAAAAATATTTCCCCGCCAAAACAACAAGAGCGTGCGATTTTGTGCTCCCCCGCCATGTTCCAATAAATTATCGTCAGTTATCCTATGTTCTAATATAGAGCCGTCTGGAAGAAATAGCTGCTATGAAAGCAGCCGTAGCGTGCTGCATCGAGTCTGTCTTACGCCAGCGCTCGATCCTGCTGTCTTGATGACATCGACGCCCGCGAAGCCCAATATCGTAGTTTCGTTTTTGGCACAAGCTGCGGTATTTAACGATTCATCGTCTCAGTTTCATAAAGTTTCGTCGCTTGTGCATTGATAAGTGACGAAACTTTATAACCAGACTCTGTGACGAAAGGAAAGCGTTGCCTCAACGAAGGAAGCAATAATAAATTTGCAATACCAGTGCTCTTTATTTTTTTCACAACCTTAAAACCAGTTGAAATATTAAGTCTATCAACAATTTATACATACAATTAATATTCCGTACACATATGTCCTTTCACCGTTAATATATGATACCGGCAATTAAATATCCTCAATGTTTAAAGTCACAAACTTCGAATAGTATTAAGATTTCAAATCAATAGGCAAATGATATTTTCCTTGAAATTTACCTTTCCAGAGTATGCAGACAACAACTATGGTTGCGTCGGGAAAATGATGATTTGCAGCAAACGAGGCTGACGAAAAAGAAAAAAGAGCCTCATGTATCGCCGCAACGCGTATAACTCACTGTCAGTTATGTCCGCGCCCCGCTCAAAACGAGTGCCCCGTCGTCGTTCTGCTGGGACTAGCGTTGTTACTGATTGAACACGAGTCCCCAACGAGCGCCGATGCATCGCTCTCGTCCAGCCTTTGCCCAGCAATGACCTCCGGTAGGTGGAATAGAAAACCTAACGCTACATACTTGTTAACCAGGAGATTTAGCGTCGAGCCACAAATCAGGTGCCGAGAGCAGGAAAGGTTGCGACCTAACAAGGACACACCGGTTTGTGTGGCCGCTGTACCACGAGTGATAAATCGAAGGCCGTCGGTGCTGCGCCGATACCGAGGCCGCGAGAGTTCGTTCCAATAAGGATATTCTCCCGGTGCCTCTTTGCAAGTGGCTGCCTTTCAGCGGCACCGTCCGTAAATCACGCTAGCTCTCGCTCGTCTGCAGGAACCACCTTCGCCCATGATTTCTTTTGTTTTATCATTTTTGAGCCTGCTTGTTTTTTACTCTTATTCATTTATTATCATTTTTGGGGGGAAGAGGGATGACATTGTTATAAGTCTCCTTTCTTGGGCACCGGAAACAAAAGGATCAATTAATCAACTTCCTTCTTCGCGAGCAGTTTCGCCTTGTTCGCAAGCCACTTTGCGTATGAGAATAAATGGCTTTGGTGGCTGTCTTTGGAAGGCCAGAGGGTGAAGTGAAGGAAGCCGTGTTCGATTTTTCTCAAGGTTTAATGAAACCTCGAAACCTTAATGAACTTACAATTTTACGATGGTATTCCCCTAAATGATTTATATAATTCTATTTCTGGCTAAGGAGAGCTCTTATTACCTAGTTCTTTAAGGCATCGTTTGTGATTTGTTTTGTAGTTTTAACCCAAAAAGCATTAAAACTATGACTCATTTTAAATTAGGAATATATCTCATCTCAAATCGTGCCGGCGAAAAGAATCGAATTTCCAATTTCGCCGAAAAATATGTATGTTTTTGCGTCGTCTCTAAAAACTTGGTCGAAACAAACCGCAACCGCAAGTTCATCAATCGTGGGTCGGATGTTTCGCTCGATGTCCCGGCGTAAATTTTGAGTCCACATTATATTACCTTTTTCAAGCAACTCTGTGAGCACAGTTAAATGGCTCTAATGCCATAAAATAATTTTAGGCGCTTTGCTTTTTTTTTGCAAAAAGCTCAAAAACACTTTTTCGGTTAATTGTTGATAAATTGTGGCAGTTTAATACTTGCGACGTATTGGTTTACATCGCTATATTTTTATGTCTATGGAGAGCCTGCAGAACATGCTCTTTATATATACTATAAAGTCACTCAGATGTAAAAAATTTACTTTCGGTACACTTACGTTAATATTATGCTAAAACCGAAAAGTATCAATTTTGAAATCAATTTTCTAGAAAAAAACATTTTATTATTTTTTTAATTTTTTGTTACAATGTAGATATAATAGTTGTCTACTCGAAAAGCAAGTCGAGAAAGTGTGTATTTTATCTGTATGTTCTATATCTAAGCATCAATATCGTAGAAAAACGTGTTTTTGCGGCTCAAAACGGACTTGCGAATTGCGCGTCTTCACAAACTTGGAAATATTTTTTGCCTTTTTTTAACTTTCTCACAAAAAAATAAAGTAGTTCCACCCTGTTATATATATTGCTCATTTAAATTTTATTATCGGCGACAAGCTTCATTGGAGGAGCTCAAAATATAAAGTAACACTTCTTAATGGACCAGCAAACGTTGTAAATGTTTAATGTGTAGAAATCGGCAGACGTCATATTGATTTGGGGCCCTCATTGGCCTATATGAACCTCCCACCATTTCGGAACCAGCAGATGACCCCGAGCTTTCGCGCTCTGTTGTGTTAGATAGGTCGGCCCGTGACAGTAAACCGGGCAGCAGACCCTGTGTCATGAGGAGTGAAATCGTACGAATGTGGCGTTGACACGGCGAACGGTGACGGCCACCCGGGGGAGTCAGTCAGTCAGAGTATTGCGCAAGGGAAAGCTATGGAAGTGCTGCCCGGGAGGAGGAAGAGACCACGGCCTACACTATCGTCGGTCAACAACGGTTCTGCCGGCCAAAACAACGCCACGTGCACGCTAAAACCGGCGGCGCGGGACAACAATCCCGTAGACTTACAGTACGAAGATGGGCCGGTTCCAATAGGTATGTGGGAAAATCTTGAAACCAGACATCCGTGCACCCGTGAAGCGATACCGCATATTTGGGTAAGCTTCGAGCGCCCCTTGAAGCGGCCGTGCTCTATCTCTCTGCGGATCCGATAGCACCAAAGGGCTATTACTTTTGGAAACAGCACAGCTCGGAGACTATAGTTGGTCAAAGTCAGTCTCCTTGTTAACTATGCGTTTGTGAAAAGTGGTCTTCTCCTGAGATGAAAAGTTAACGCCGGATGACGTGTTTTTCTGAAAAAGCCAAGGGGAAATTGAAGTTTTAGTAACCACAGTAACTACCTCAAGAGCTCCTCTCCCGATATAGAGGCATCCTAAGCAGCACAGATTTGGCCAATCGTTGGCCAATGGCTGGACATGGTTATTTGGCCCGTGGCCAGCAGGTGGCCATTCATCGGCAAATGCTTGGCCCATGGCTGATGGCCAGTGGCCATTGGCCAATGGCCAGAGAAAGGCCAATCATCAGCCAATGGCTGTCCACTGTCTGGCCACTGGCCAAAGGACCATTTCCAGCCATTGGCCAATGATTGACCAAATCTGTGCTGCTTGGGACGTTACGTCTCGGTTGCCTTCTCGCGCATAAAACTGCGCTGCTCGAATCTATTTTTCACTCTGTTCCGCACAGCCAGAGTGAAGAATAGATTCGAGCATCATCTGAACGCCGTCGTCCTGCCAGGCTTCAGTGTCGTGGGACTGGCCTCGGCGTTGGTCAGTTGAGACTTTTTTATTTCATGTGTGTTTCTTCGCCCCGCTGAACTTTGTTTCACGGGTGCGGTTCTGCTGAACGTTTTTTTTTTATGTTTTCGTGCTAACTATTTGTTCGCATTGTTTACTTGTTGGGTGTATTTCATCACGCCGTAGCGGCATAACGGTGCTGTTGAGAGCGTGGTCGCACGCATTTGGTTGCGTCTCCTTTAGGAAATGCGCGGAGGCGTTACTTTTGTTCTCGCCGTGTGCGCTGACTTTTTCGTCTTGAATAAATTTTTGTTTTTTTGTTTTATCTTTACGTGTCGTCGACCCTTCTTTGTCTGACTCTCCACCAGGCATGGACCTATTGCCTTGCCACCGGTCGAACCTAAATCTTTTTTTTTTTTTAACGTAACTTTCGTTAAGATCAGAGTTCAAATTTTTTCTATTCTTCATTTATTTTTATTTCCTACCCTTCTCCGTGACAATCTGTCACGTTTGGGACCGTTTCTGTGTCTTCACTTTTGTGTTTTACGGAAGTTAAAGGTCATTCCCTGGTGATCTGTGCGATGTGCGGTGATCAAATTCTGTCGTTTGGTTTCGGAAAGAATAGTATATAATATATCAATGGTATGGGGAATTTCTATGTCTTAGTAATATGACAGCTAATAAGTGAAAGTTTTATAAATCGAAACGATACAACATCGGTGTTTCTTCGATATTGAAAGTCTACTAGGCATGCTGATTTCATTAGATGTGTTGCTCATGTTTTCCCGCTCTTATGAAAACATACATAACTATTCAATACAACAATTTGAGTTTATAAATGATTACAAAACACAAAACAAAAACGCAAGAAAACTTTTTCACAATACATAGAAACGCACGTGTCGCTATGTCTCGACCTAAGTCTTGGCAAAACGAAGACTTTTTTTATCATATATTGAGGCTTAAATGTACAACATATAAGAACAAAATACACACTTTCTTGACTTGCTTTTCGAGTAGACAACTCTCATATCTACATTGTAAGAAAAATAAACATTTAAAAGATGGGTTTTTCGAGAAAATCGATTTTAAAATTGATACTTTTTGGTATTAGCATAACATTAACGTAAACGTACCATAAAGGAAATGTCATACAGCTGAGTGATTTTATAATATATATAAAAAGCGTGTTTTGGGCTCTCCATATACATATAAAATTTAGAGGTATCCAAGTAGATCACCAGTATTTAATTGCCTAACTTCATCAATAATTAACCGAAAAAGCGTTTTTGACATTTTTACAAAAAAAAAGCAAGGTGCCTAAAATAATTTTGTGGCATTAGAGCCTTTTAACTTTGCTCACAGATTGCTTGAAAAAAGTTCAATATAAAGCCGACTGAAAGTCGACGGCGAAAAGATTGAGCGAAACATCCGACCCACGACGGATGTGAAAAACACTGCTTTCCGCCGTGGCCTCTTCTAAAATTCGTAAGTGAAGAACAAAAAATCAGACGAACTTGCGGTTTGTGGCGACTGCTTTTTTAGAGACGAATCCATCTAATATTGTTTAGTCCGGAACAGTACAGTCTGGAAGACAGCCAGTGGATTTCCCGAATGCCGAGGCAGCACGAGTCCGAGCACGAGCACCGATCTGGGCCCGTTGCTCTTCGTTGTCTTCAGCATGCCTTGACGCATACATTACATATATTTTTTCCAATATTTTCTAAATTCAACCCCTTTTTCCAGCGCAATTCGAAGTGAAATCACCCATATATATACGTTTCTTTTTTTTTTTACAATTCATTTTCTATTCTTTGTACGAAATTTTCAGATCGAAACCACAATGAAAAGTGTCAGATCTATTCCCGATTTATATTTATCGTGGAAAATAATAATTCGGGCGGGACGTTTTTCTTTATGCTTTGTTTGAAGACTCAAAGTTGCTCTCTGCCTACTTTTCACACATTTCTGACACATTTCTCGCCACAAGACTTTGATTGCCAGCAACAACACTTGCACGTAGTAGAACAAAACTCGCAACAATTTACATCCATCGTAAACTGGAGGCACGGCAAAATAAAAAAAACGGAAAAAACAACAAGTCTCAAACACAGCTTCTAGTTTATTTGAACACCACCGCTCTTATATATACACCACGACCCTCCTCTCCAAAGCCGAAACACCTCCTCTCCACTCCGTCACCGACATCTAAGACTGAACCAATGACACGTGCTACATCCCTTCCTTCCACACCAACCAAAAACTGGCCGCGACTACCTCAATTCAAATCCATCATAACAGACATCTCAAAGACAAACTCTGCTAACGTTAAAAACCTCTCCCCCCCCAAAAAAAAAACACGAAAGACACATGTTATTTTTTTTTTCAGAAACGACCAGCCACAACCGATAACAGGCATCTCAAACAGACACCGTGTTAACGTTTAACCCCCCCCCCCCCCAAAAAAAAAAAAAATATATATATATATATATATATATATATATATATATATATTTTAGAGACACAGAAAGCGCTTCAGTCCGCTATCAAAAGCCAAGGACGGTGTGTCTACACAGTTGCCACGTGCCAAAATACACACGGTCTCCCTCACAACTCTCCTACCATTTTCTTTCTCATTATGCAAAACCTGGGTATCCCCCCACTCCGGCTGACAGTCCTTCTAGTCTACAACATGTTTAGCTATTTCTGAATGCTGCGCCTTGTATTTTACCGCCCTTTTATGTTTCAGTAGCCTGTCATCTCAAACAGCGACCAGTTTGCCCTACATAAGACAACCCACACCGCAACGGAATGTCGTATACCACTCCTACCTAGACAAGTTACATCAGAGTTTCGGTGTTTTTAAGGCAACCCTGACGACCACCCGAAAAGGGTGTCAAACTTTCCAATTTATGTTGTGCCTTGAAAACTAAATTTACTCTCAACCTCTTGGCCACTGACTTTAAATTATGAGATATTCTATGATAGTAAGGGACACAAACCACATTCTTCACAACCGGTTTTTCCACAGGAGACGAACTAAACTTTCCTAACACCTCTGAGCATAACACTAGCAATTACATCCTGCATGGTGATGGCCCACTTCCAAAAGACGTAACTTTTGCAACTCTATTGCCTCTCCAACCCGATGCACAAAGAACTTTTTACACGGGTTATCTACCACAGACGCAATTACACCACTCTTGACTAACTCAGCCGCCAACAAGGGTTTGGCCGATTCCTTGCCGTACCTCCAGCACAAGCCCTCTTCTGTGTGCAGTAGGAGGTCTAGGTACTGAATTTTGCCCTGAAGAGTACTTTCCTCCGTGAACGTCAAATCGTGGGACAAGACGACAAAGAAATACGGACACTCTCTCTCCATCTTCAATTATCTAATATTGTATAATGGCTTTATTAGATCCGATACAACATCTGCCAAAATACAGTGTCAAAGTGAAAGTACAGTAAACTACAAATAAAAATAAACAATTCGATTTAACTGTTCTCGTTTTGAGGAAACGGGTCGAAGGAAACTGGCAATAATTGGCCAAATGTCCTCTGCCGAGGGCTCCGGGCGGATATAGTAAGCACCACAACCTACTGTAATCCTGACCTGCCCACAGAATGGCTACCTATGGAAGACGCTGTCACCGATGAAGAGCGTCGCTTTGCCATTGGGAGCGTCAATAAAGGCTTTTGTGCGACCCAAACGCTGTTCACAGCCTGTCTAAGGCACGGTCTGTACGACGCGCGGCTGGTGGTACCTGTTTGTTGAGAACACCTACCGTAGCGTGGCGCCAGCAGGCTGTAGTACGAATTGCACGTAGCAGCATGCGTCGCTCTCATGATTGCTGTTTTCACCCAATTGGATCGAAAAAGCGCGTTTCTCAGGCACGGAAGCGCAAGGGCGTTTTTTATCCCCAACTGCTGCTTTGCCATCGTCGAAATAAGGCGTCCTCTCGGATCACCCATAAATAGCCACTGCTCTGGCAGCCGGCGCCTCTAGTGACGAATCTGTCACGCGAACACCGAGTGAAAACTCGATCAGGCGAGGCCCGCGAGGAGAGCAGGTCAGGATTTGATAAGGCCGCCGCGCCTTGCGCGCCTTCGATTGACATGCGGATACCCTAGGAATCAAAAAAAGCCTTTATGCAGCGCCGCGGAGTCATAGCGGGACGAAACGCTGCGGCCGCGCCCATGTACTACAATGTGTGCACATTCTTCTTATGTAACCTAACCTGCCCACATGTGGGCACGTCAGGATTACAGTAGGTAGTGGTAAGCACTTGTGAGGAGACCTAACTCCAAACACCTACTTTTGGATCGCGAGTACGAGCGCTCTACACTGCGTGGTCGTCAAGAAATAAACGAACTAGCAAATCAGCGCGGAATTGCTTCACGTGCGATCACCGGCGGCCAACAGAAACCGCCGCCCAACGTCGCGCCCACAAACGCATCCCATATTGGAGTCGATACAAACTCAACAGACTCAACCATCGAAATAGAATCAACGAACTTCCAAATTGGGCACGGAACAACTTCTGGTCCGTATACCAACCGAAACCATTTGAAACCTTACAGGAGACGAGCGTAGTCGGTGTGTTGAAAATTCGCGGTACCCGTGCTTTCGGAACTTTCGGATACAAACTACCATAAATTCCACCGATCAAGCCTGGTAAGAAGCAGCTACCCGGAAATTTGTGTTTCGCCATGGCTTCTGTGTTGCCTCAAAGGGGAAAGAAATAGCTTTATGAAACTACTTTCTTCTTCGCCTAAATAAAATTGTATATAAACTACTTTTGTTGTTCTTTTTTTTTTGTGGGGAGAGTTTTGTCAGAAGCAGATTGCCCCTTTTTTATCCCATCCCTCGGTCTAGGACCAATCGTCGTTGGTTCTGATTATGAGCATCAATAAAACGTATTCTCACTCATTTACTCAGCGCATGAATATCATGGCAGCTGAGGGAGTCGAGTCTCGTTGTCGTTCTCGGCGCAGCGCCGGTAGCCATTGTTTTTCTATTTGCTGTTGATTTTTGCCTCTTCTTCTGTGCTGTCAAAACAGAAATACAAAGCGCTTCGTGGTCTTCTAATGCGAATGCATTAACTGTCTCATGGAGTGAGCTGACGTCATCCATCAAAAGCGCGAAAACGGCAGATAGTTTCCTTCGGTTCCGTTGGCTGGCGCGCGTCGACGGGGCTCCCATTGGCCGCTGCGCTCGTCCGCTTCCGTGACCGCTCACCCCATGGCACTGTGTGTCCATGCGCCGACCGGCGACGAAAAGTGCACAGCAAACGAAAAAGGGAGCGGACGAGCGGCTTGTATGCTTTCGCATTCACAACTCATAAGGAACGCTTAAATACGCCTCCATATTTTTTTTGCTGTTTTTGAAAGCGCATTTTGCAAAATGAACTCGCTTAATGCATTCTTTTGCGTGTGCACGCGACGCGCTATGGTCTCAAAAGAGCGGGCCCCTTGTGGACGTCGTCAAAGTGTCTCGCACTATAAGTGTCGCATCATATGCGTGATGAGCAACTTGTAACGCCTGTGGTACGACAGACTCGGTCGTCGTGTCATCTGAAAGCGTGTGACAGTCGCTGACGTAGAGGTCGACCGTACCCTCAAACGCGCAGGGCGGATGTATTATATCATTGCAAAATGCAAAACTCGCTCATATTGCCCAATAAACCGATTAAGACTCGATCCTGTAGCAATCTTGCATCGTCTCGTTTCATTACATTTATTCCTGCGAATGTTTATGTCAAAGTCATAAGACAAAGAATAAAACATATCTCGATTTGGATCATGCCAGAAACCTGGAGGCGTCTTGGAGCGACTGGAACCCCTTGAGTGGTTGACTGAATCAACATGCTATCCGGTTTAAAGTCGGGTGTCTCAGATCGAGAGCAGATTGAAGTCGGAGCCACATGCTTGACACTGAACACGACCGAATCTGGTTTGCATATATAGTGTTGTGGGGAATGCCTACAGAAAAGTATAAGTTTTGGTCCGGTTTGTATTGTTGCAGCCCTTAAAGGAAAAGAAGTGTATTTATCTTTATCTTTCGCAGGAAACAAAATATTCCAGATTATCTTTTTCTAGATTCCTATTGAGATTTTAATGTCGTGTTTTTGAACCTATTTTCACGGGTCTTTGTTTCGATAACCAGGCGCTGTCAATATCTGATTCGCTTGGGATGGCTGGATAGTGAACGTGCCGCCCCTGCTTTCTGTTCTAGCCGCTAGGAGCCGTTTATTTTGCTGGAGTTGCAAATTTACGAGGCACGGTCAAAAAGTACAGGCAATTTAGCCGTGAGGAAATCAAATGTAGTGATAGAGTGCTGCGCTGCAAATAGGTTTTCACCTACTATAAGAGGGAGGTGTGCACGCCGGACTTGCGACTTGGTGGGAAATGTAACGTGAGCACAGCGCTTTCAAAATGGCCGCCCCCTTGATAGCATGTACCAGGGAGCAGCAGCATTCGGTTATCCGATGTTTGGGTGCAGAGTGAAACAGACCTGCGGATGTTCATCTCGAGATGCTGAAGCAGTATGAAGATCGCCTGTGATTCGCTTCGTCAGGTGTATGAGTGGCACAAACGGTTTGAAAGTGGAGCGTCGAGTTTGACGGACGCGCCTCGCTCCGGGCGGGATCACACTTCAACGACGCCGGACGCAATCTCTGCTGTGGAACAGCTCATATACGGGAACCTGCGTGTCACCATCGATGAAGTGGCTGAAGAATTGAATATTTGACACGGCTAAAGGTACCATATCATTCATGATATTCTGCAGTACCACAAAGTATCCGCCAGCTGGGTACCAAAACAACTTTCGCTGGACCTTAAGGAGCGGCGTGTTGATGCTTGTAAGACGCTACCGCAGCGTTGCAATCCGAGGGAGATGATGTTCTTCGATACATTGTCACCGGTGGTGAATGGTGGCTACACTGCGCCCAGCCTAAGACAAAGCGAGCAAGCAATCAGTAGCGGTACGCGACGTCACCAATGCCGATGAAATTCGAGACAGCGCCAACGGTGTACAGGCTAATGGTCGCGGTCTTTTGTGACAATAAAGGCCCAATAGTTGAGTATTACATGTCTAAAAAACGGACTGCGAACAGTGCATTATATTGCAAGCAGATTGAGGACCAGTTTAAGCCTGCAATCAGGTCAAAGCGTCGCGGATTGCCCAGCTCAAGGGTGTTGCTGCATCACGACAATGTGCGCCCTCACACGACACGTACAACAGCGGAAAAGAAAATCAAAAGGACTCTTGTTCAAGCGTATTCCACTCCCACCACACTCGCCAGACCTCGCAACTAGTTATTTTTACTTATTCAGACCCCTCAAGGGTCTTTCGGGGGAAAAAGTGTGATACAGATGATGACCTGAAAGCGGTGGGGCATTCCAGGCTCCGGAGTCAGCCACAATATTTTTTTTCTCTCGTGGCATCTATGCATTGGTAGTAAAGCGTTGGCGCACCTGTGTCAGAGCGAGGTGGTGAATGTGTTGAAAAGTTCAAAAGGACTTTTCGTGATATCTATAATACCACGCAAATACAAAATAATTTGCTCTTAATTTTTGACTCTGCCTCATATGTGCGTATGTATAAGTGTGTTGAAATATTTACAGCACATTTGTAATGCACGACAAAATCGTATACGTAGAATGAGAATTGTATGTAATCGCCGTTACAAGAAACGAAATTACTTGTAATCCCTTACATTGATCAGTAATGTTGTAAAGGAATAAATTGAGCAATTGTACAGTAATTTCGTAACTGTTTTTACGTAGGGGAACGGTTGTAATCCGTTGCATTTTTGTTTTCATTTGCGGAAGAAAAATGAGGGACCTTTAAACATTAAAAAAATCGTAAACAAATAATGTTTTTTTGAACATAAGGTAAGCTTTACCGGAGTCATGCTGTCACCTGAATTCTCCAAACGCAAGGCCTGGCAATCTTTAGATTCTTCAAAGCCTTCCTTCACGTCACCGAAAACCTCGACTCAAATATATATATATATATATATATATATATATATATATATGTGGCTTTCGTTGTTTTGCAAGGGGTAACTTGTCACCTTGCTTCGCCCACAACCAAATGGGAGGCAAACTGATACAAATAACCAGACTCGCCATGCAAGCAATATTAGGCAAACTCCCGAGTTCAAGGTGTCTTCTTCCAACAAAAAAAAAATACAAAAAAGAATTGAAGTGCACGCGAGCTGTTGCAGCTGATCTGTGTGCGCCTTTTCTTTTGTCTCTTCACTCTTTCTTTGCTTTTTTCTGGCGGAGAGGGAGCGATGACTTCTTTGTATCAACGTCAGGGACCAAGATAATCTTCACTGGTGAGAAAGGTGAAGTTTGGTGGAGCTGTAGTCACAGCTCCGCAAACTTTACAGCGTGTAGACACAGCGTCGCAATGAGCCAACAGGATCTAGCTGACGTTTTGGGGTGTCGAGCGGGTAGGGGAGATTTTGCGAACACGTTGTTTTCTAGCCACTCAGTCGCGCGTCCAGTCGCGCGTCCAGGTGGCAGTACCTATTTGGTAAAAGGTCGACTGAAAAGGTGTTCGTGCAGCGGACGACAGCTTCATATAGAAACGAGGTAAGATGTCCGATGAGACTTCTTGAGACCTAGATGTCGCTCAAGGTCACAAAAGTGTGAGTTGCGGACACAATTAACGCTTCCATAACTCTTATGTATTATCTCTTACCTTTGGACAGTAAGGTTGAAAGTTCTGGGAACCGCTCCGCGTTCCCCACGGCCCTCTCCCGTCCTCCCTCCCCCGCCGCGCGGAATCCCCCTCGCTGCCACGACACGGCCTTGGGCCAAGTTGCAAAGCGGACGCCCGAGTTGGCGACGGTGGCGCTGGGGAGAGAGGGGGGTCATGACAAAGCGCGGACGGGGCAGGTTTCTGGGGGATTCGGGGATTCGGAAGAGTGCGGGGACTCTGGAAGGAGCGGGTCAGAGGCGGCCACGCTGACGCCGGCGCTGCCGGCCGCGCTCTTGCGGCCCGGCTCCCGACGTCCCGGATCGGGTGAAAGGCCACGAAGACGACGGCTCTCCTTGGCGGACGGATCACCTGAGCCATGGTGGAGCACGACCGGCCGCGTGGGCATCGGCGGCGCGGACCGCCACCAGCGGCCCTACGGGACCAGCCCGGGTGCGACAACATTGGGGCAAGCTAACTCCGGCTGCAGCTCGGCGATGACAGCATTCCCCCCATGGACGTGAGCTTCAAATAAACAGTTGCACCGAGAGTTGTGTAGCGTGGTCCATACGGAGACAGACGGCCGGGAATGGGAAAGAACCCCACATAACTGGCAGCCCAACGTGGGGCCTGAGTCTCATGTTCAGGGCAGCGCACCATTCCCGGCCGGTCTCCGCGTGGACTGCTCGCATTGCTCGGTGAGCTGTGGCCCTCGGGGCCAGTGCCGGCCCGGCGGGCCCGACATCGCACTCGGCATCCTGCGCTCTTTCTTTGTTTGAACGGTTGGGCCTTACGTCGTCTCTCTTTGTTTCTGTCCTTTGTCCGCGTGGCTAGGGCTGGCTCCGCCAGGCTCTGTTAATGTGTATGCCACTCAGTTTTTATTATCGTTTGTAGTCATGTGTTTTATATAATGTCGCAACATGTCGGTTTTATTTGCGGGGGTGTAAAAATTGTCTTTCTCAGGACCTTGCTTCTCCCACATTGGTGGCAGCGTGACGTATTCTGGTGGCGTGACGACCGGGGAATGGTTTCTATTTGCTACAGTTGCGGGAAAGGCTTGGCAGGTTTAAAGCACTTGGAGTCTGCGCTGTGGCAAATGGGTCCGTGCATGGGCGGAAGAGATCGTGTCGGAAGCCGGTGAGGAAACCTGCAGAAACGGAGATTGCATGCTCATGTATGGCGGGTGTGAGTTGGTGTTTGTATCGCTCGTCCGCACCGGAAACGGCCGTTCGGGGAACCATCTTGTTTGTGGCGAGAGTCGCATTGGCCTGGGTTAGAGCCGCGAGGCGCTTGGGGTGCTTTCCTGTCGAACCTAATCGGTCCTGATGCTCGCGAGAAGACCTTTCTGGTTGCGCAGTGTCGGGCTTGGTTGGGGGAGAGCGTGGGCGCACTTCGATCCGCCGGTTTGTCGTGTTGGAGCGGCATTACGAGTTGTTGTGCTTTGTTGCTGAAGCCCAGTTGGTCTCGACGCTCGCAAGAAGACGTTCAGTTATGCAGTGTCTGGACTTGGCTGGGGGAAGGCACGGACGCATTCCCGCTCGATTGTTAACTCCTTCACGGTAAAGTCGTTCACATAAATAGTTGGTTAGATAGTTAAGATAGGTAGTGAGCACGTCGGTTTGTGGGAGGACCCCCGTTAAGACTCTGCTGTCTCGTGGTGCTCTGCATTTGTTATTTTGTTTCTGTGGCGCGAAAACCTTGTATCCACATCTGTTTCGTATGCTCGAGGCACATGCGCGCCGGTTGTTAAGGGGCTTTAAGACAGCCTTGGAGTTCGTTTGATTTGACTGCCTTTTTGCGCTGTTTTACGAGAAGACGTTGAGCAGATATTTTGGTTGACCTTGAGGGGACGGCGCCCTTTCAGGATTACAGCAGGAGTTTGATTTGTTTAACTGAGCGTTGCGAATGTTGCTATATTTCTGTGTTTTGAGGTGCATTTAAAGTGATAGAGCCCTTCGGGATCTTTCTTTTGTGCTGAACTAGCTCGAGTGGTGCGAGCGTCGCTTCGGATCATCGGCCTGGAATCCTGCCGGCCTGGTGACTCGGAACGCTGTGTGCGTGCGTGCGTTCTGAACTGCCGCACCTGCCTGGTGAGGCCTCGGCCCCCGGGCCTTGGTTTTTGAGGGGGGGATAGTGTGGGAACCGCTCCGCGTTCCCCACGGCCCTCTCCCGTCCTCCCTCCCCGCCGCGCGGAATCCCCTCGCTGCCACGACACGGCCTTGGGCCAAGTTGCAAAGCGGACGCCCGAGTTGGCGACGGTGGCGCTGGGGAGAGAGGGGGGGTCGTGACAGAGCGCGGACGGGGCAGGTTTCTGGGGGATTCGGGATTCGGAAGAGTGCGGGGACTCTGGAAGGAGCGGGTCAGAGGCGGCCACGCTGACGCCGGCGCTGCCGGCCGCGCTCTTGCGGCCCGGCTCCCGACGTCCCGGATCGGGTGAAAGGCCACGAAGACGACGGCTCTCCTTGGCGGACGGATCACCTGAGCCATGGTGGAGCACGACCGGCCGCGTGGGCATCGGCGGCGCGGACCGCCACCAGCGGCCCTACGGGACCAGCCCGGGTGCGACAACATTGGGGCAAGCTAACTCCGGCTGCAGCTCGGCGATGACAGCATTCCCCCATGGACGTGAGCTTCAAATAAACAGTTGCACCGAGAGTTGTGTAGCGTGGTCCATACGGAGACAGACGGCCGGGAATGGGAAAGAACCCCACAAAGTAATGCCGCGAAAGTAACGGATTACTATTTGAGTAATGGTCACCTACTTTTATAGACGTATAATTTTAACTGTAATTAGTCGCATCTAGCCATGGGTACTTGCAAGTTTAATTTCTTACTTTTAGTAACGCGTTCAAGTCTGCGTGGAATGCGTACGACAGTCACGTGTTTGGTGCCACTACATGTTATGTGGTCACGTGACCATGTGATCTCACGTCACGTGACATCAGGGTGTAACCTGGTGTTACGATGTCATTGGACGCGAAACTGACTCAACAATATATAGTAATTGTCTGCTAAACTTAATGGAAAGCCTTCTTGGTAAATTTGTCAAGAAACGCTTTTCAAAGCACCTAACACTCAATAGGTTAAAAAACTGGACACAGGAAATCTTACCTAAAACAAGGAAATGTAACAGCGATATCCAAACTAGGACTCAGTAAGATCACAGCCGTGTCGTCAACATGCACACAAGTATTTTTGCAATGCCATGAGAAGATAATGACGAACAAATTACACTTGGAATGGATAAAAATAGACACAACCTCGTTATGGAAAGTCTGGCATCGACATTAGGCCAGTAAAAAACGATCTAAGGAAGATCCTATACGTTTTGGAGCTAGCAAATAAGAATTGAAACTAACCAACAAATGTACCTCCAATCACATTAATAAAAGCTGTATATAATGATATAGACCTCATTGGACGTATTTGTTCAGAGTACCAAACCGATTTTATTAATCCAAGGCGCGAAATATGTTAATCATGAGTTCTAGATCATGTGTAATTACAGAAACAAAGCTAACTAGTTCTTCAGAAATTGCTTAAAACTTTCCTAAACGCGCAGCAAACTAAGCGCATTGATCAATACGCACCAAAATTTGTTCTAAAAATAGGGAGTTTTAGAATAGCCCTCGCTAAAGCTATGCCTACGCAACGAATAGTGTCGTTGCCGCTGCGCATGCGCCGAACGCTAACCACATTTTGCGTTATTCGTGCGCTATTTTAGCGTATGCTGTTTCTCGGAAATTGCGTGCGCACTCAAGAGTCTTTGCTCTCTTCCAAGGAGGATTCGTGATTAGAAGTTGGCTAAAGCCAAGACAAGCACAGTTACAAATTGGCGGAGGACCATGACCTCATGGCTGCGGCAGCATTGGCGGCGACGTGGGCGCGAAGACGGCGGCATCCTCGCTGCTGCAATTTTCAATACTGGACGACCTGGCACTCAGTTTGGAAACCCCAGTAAGGTGGGCAACGATCACCGGAAACTTGATGTTTGCGACGCGAGAACATTTCTCGTCGAAGGTCCAGTGCGCAGAAGGTTATTACACGAGGCCTCTCTTGCCGAGGCGACGCAAGCGGACATGACCGGTCGACCGCTCGAGTCGCATTCTCATGTTTAAACAAATCTAAAATGTTACTCTGGAACAAAACACTTGTTTTTTCTCAAGTAACAGCATTTCGTGTGTGAAATAAAGGACTGTTATGAGTATCTTGTTGGTGTGGCAAGCGCGCGATGCTTGGAATTTTGCGTCGCGGCGGAGAAACGGTATTCTGAAACTCGCTTGCGTAGCGTGCGCCAACTCCAAGCGCTACATTTAACGCTAGAGCGCCCTGAAATTGCGTATGTTATTCTAAAACTTCCTAATGTGTCTCTTGTTGAAGACTAACGCTAGTACTGCATCAAAAGCAAACATTTGAACCTAGACCGAATAAAATACTTGAAACATATTTGTTTTTATTTGATAGATAATGTTTGTTTTAATGGTATTCAGAGATCTGGGCGTGTCAAAATACGTCATATTGAAACTGAAAGAAAACCACGACTGATCTATTATTCTTGATTGTTTTATTCCCGGCTCTTCTTTGAACTCTTTTTTATTAAATGTATCGAGGAATTCAGCTTTTTATCACTGCGTCCTCTAAATTATAAAAATCGCGTGTTCTTATATAGTTTAAAAAATTACTTAGTTCACTATGTTTAGCACTTCAGAGTGCTGCTTCTAACGTAACTACCGTCATGCTTTGACATCAAAACTGGCAGTATACGATAAATAAATGTAAACATAAAACGAATAAACACAGATCTGTTGAGTAATACATTAACATCAACACACCTTTCTTCACCTTGAAGAACAGGGAAGCAAATAAACGAAGGTATGTATAGAAACTTGGTCGGAAATTGTACCTCGATGTTTAGAAGCAACAAAACTGTGGAATTCACTAGTGTGTCGTAGACATATTGATAATAATACGCCTTTGTTTAATGTGTCCAAAAATAACCGCCAGTTGTTTTTAGAATAGTAACCCTCCACAAAACCACTACATGTAAAAAAAAAAAAAAAACTTGTGCAGGATCACATTTAGGATTCGCTAACCCAAACATATTACCAAACACAAGAACATAAAATTACGAGTAGAAACAAATTACTGAGTGGGTGGCTATACACCGACTCCGGCTCTGTCACGTCAGGTAAATGCGGTGGAGCTGCTGTCGGCATTATGCACGGGCAGACGGCACTTTATCTCAATGCCTATCCTTTTCTCTACTTTTTTTGCGCAAGCGCAGTTCGCATTGCTAATTTCCACGATATTAGAAACAACATTTTCTTCTCTATTCCTTCTGCATTTTTTTTTTTTTGCAATCTGCACATTTGCGTGCGAAAGCTCGTTACGTGGGTGAGGTCTTTCATTTTCTAATGGCCTCACCGTCAAATTTCCTTGCCCCCTATCTCTTCATATTCCGTGTTTTGAACGTACTTTCGCTTTCATTTTGTCTTGGTTTTTCTTTGGCATTCGTTGAAGGGTTTACTGCCAGTAATCTCGTTCACCTCTGGATCATGCGTATCTATTAATCAACTCAGAAGAAATTAAGACAGTCGTTCGCATTCAAAAATCAAGTCTATCTCGGGAATTGCAAATATCGAATAATGAATCCCGCGGTAAAGAGAGATGGAATGTGTTGCTGTTATCATCAGTATAAATGAGCTTAGCTATATTGAAATAACATAAACCCGCCCGTATTTTTCAAAAAAGTTGAACAACACTCTTCATAAATTCAGAAAGATTTGAACATAGTTCTTTTATGGGGAAATTAGGAATACATCCTTTCTACATTATAAGGAATGAACAAAATAGCAGTAATTCTTACTTTAACTACACAGTAGTAGTGGCCACCCATCTGATAATACGCTTACTACAGCAAAATTTATTACCAATTTATTGCGGCCTCATGGAATACAAACGCAACGTAATACACCCGTCGTATTCAAATTTTTAATTGTAAAAACATGCCATGAATTTTATCCATTCCAGCAGATGTGCCGAATCTGCGTCAATTTTATCCAGAATCGTTATCGCCGTAAACGTTCACTAAAATTATAAAAAAAAAATTAAGGCCATTGACACACTCTATAACGCCAGATTAGAGCACAGCTCTTGGAGGAGGACGGAAAGATACTGAGAGGAGGGTATACCCCTCCTTCCTCCTGCTCACCTCCTCATCGCATGCCTGCTACTCCTCCCTCCGAGCGGCGTCGGCGTCGCCGTCGGCGTAACCGTGAGGTCACGTGACCCTCGTGACGTCGCGTGCCCCTCGTGACCTCACTGGGGTCACGTGACCCCTCACGAGGGGTTACGTGACTTCATGGTTACGCCACGACGGCGACGACGACGGCAAGGCCGCTGGGGCCGGAAACGAGCGCCTAAAAGCTGCGCTCTAAAAAAAACGAAGTGCAATGTCCTGGAAAGCTGTCAGGGGGTGCGGTCCAGCCAAAGGACATGCAGTTTACTGCGTGAAAATGGACCGTCTTGCGTCTTGTCCTGCGATTTTGGCCTCTCTCTGTACGGCGAATCCTATCACTTTTGTTTGTTTCTACAAATCATCTTCGGCCACCTTGCGGCCGAAGACCCGCATTGTTTATCTGTGAGGGAGTATTCATGGCGGCCATGGCTGTAGCGCGCGACCGCTGAGCGCGTGCTGGCGGCGAGCCTGCACCAGTTCTTTTGCAGCGTTCTTTCGACACCGTCAGAATCCTGTGCAGCCTGTGGGTTGGTTCTCGTTCTGAGCACGCCGCTCTCAACAGCGGCTTTACTCAAACAGGTGTCAGTGAATGCCCCTGGGCGTTTATAATAGTTTACTACTATGTCTTCCGTTATGTTTCCCACCACTATAGCATTCTGTCCCGGCAAACAAATTCAAAAAACACGTGCGTAAGCCAGCGTTCAACATTAGTGGCACATCGAGCCCTTTGCCAGCCAGTTTGCTTGAATGAATACGGTTACGGCGAGTTCTCGGCTTAGTTTCTGGTAGGCGCAAGTAATTTAGGAGGTGAGTTATGACCAGGAAAAAATTTGATCCAGGTTCTATTGCACTCCCGATGTAACATTTTTCAAAGCTTTACATCTCGGATTTTTTCGGCATTAACTAATAACCGACATTAACGGGACAGTTTACTCTTGATGTAGAGCTGTATCATAAGGACAAGCAAATATTCAAAGTGTTTTTATGTCTGTCGTGTCAAATATTTGCAAGGGCATCTGGTCATGTTTGTGCAATATCAAAACGCATAAAGGTTACTTTTTTGCATTTAGAATTCATTTTTAGCATACTGTTTTATTTTGGGTGATCATTATATGGCTCGCCCAATCACGGAGTTGATGAAAACCGTGCCGGAAACGTAACGACAGTTACACTGAATCCGCATTATCTAATCCGGTCGAATACGGCAGCGCGCCACTCCTGGAGTAGTGCAACTACGCCGAGACTCTCGTAGTCAGGATTGTGAACTGATTCACCGATCACCCGTTTTTATTCGAGGAACTCACATCAAGCATTCACTTTGTGGCAGCGGTGTTGCTGTTGCACGTAATTACATACATATCAGTTGTGAGATTAAAAACATGGTTTGCACAAAAATAAATGCTGCGTTTCTGCATAATTCAGTGATTGATTCGCCAGAGTTCAAACTGCATGCCATAGAAATGGAGGAACATTTGCTTTTTATTTTTATTTGAGTTGTAAACACAAACTTTTTCAGGTATTTTAGAAGAGTATTAGTGTGTTGCTCTGATGGTAAGCACCACCTGCAGCTTCAGTGAAAAAGCCAAGCAACGGGTTGGATTACAGCACACGGCAATCACCTCATTCCAAAACGATTCTGCGCAACATCAGGTTAATCGAGTGCGCCTGGACGTGACGCGTGCAAGCGCAGCTCTTTGAGAAATCTCCAAATTGTTTCGACGGGAGGGAAGGAGAAAATATCCGAAGTAATCGTGCCCAGCCAATATTACAAATGTTGGTGCATATATATCTATATATATTTTTTAACGAACAGAGTGTCATTTACATTTGCAGAAAGTAAAAAGAAACGAGTAGACAGTATTCGTGTTGCTAGAATGTCATTTAGCAAATCCTGTCGACTAAACTTACCAAAAGTTGTCTTAAAGTAGATGCATGTACAAACTATAAAAATGCGGAACGTTTAGTGGGGTAAGGAGTAGCGGTATTACACATATTTCTATACCGTGTCTTAGTGTTGCTGCACTGTTAAGCTTGGCAAGCTTGTATCAATCTAGATTGATGCTCAGATGTGCGCATCAAATTGGCTCGCGAGAAACCACTATTGTTGGTTATCTATGAATTGAGATATATAGCATTAGCCATGAGACTCACGCCACAGCTCACGAGTGAATACTGACGGCGCAGGTTTTTCAGTAAACCGCTTTATTTTGTGAGTAATGTGCGAAGCGCACACTGCCATCAACGCGACTGCAGCGGGACTCTTAAAATTGACTGAAGGCGTCATCTCTCAGCGTAATCGGTCATTCTCCTGTTTCTGCGCAATTGTTTAATGTTCAATCTGTTTCCCCAACGTCATTGCAGTTTCGTGTGCGTGGCTTATCCTATCTCCTGTGCTTAATCGTTGTAACAGTCAAGCTGTTCCAGCACCCTCATTGACCTTGTACCAGCTAAGCTCGACTCAGAAGCCGATAATGACTCCGTAGCCTGGTCGCCAATATGAATGTGTGCGTACTTCCGCTTCGTGCATGCGCGATCGGATTTATCTGCTTGCTAGGAACGACGTCTAAAACGACGTCTATGACGACCTGTGGAGGCCATCTCGAGGACGGCCTCTACGACGACGTTGAGGACGACGTCCGCATACAGGTCAGGTGTGCGCGCGCTGCTCGCACGCACGGCGCATTGAAGACCAAGCACTGCGTATCGGGAAAGCCGGCTGGACAAGCTGAGAGAATGCCATCTGTCGCATTAATAAAGGGTCGAACTACACTTGGTTTCACCTAAAGTCCAGACGCACCCGACGCTACGAGATAATGGGGCCAATCACACAACGAAAAGCGCACCATAATTTCTTTAGTCATGTATCTGTACGTGTTTATCTTTGCTCAACCAATCATAAACATAAAGGCCCAGTGATTCGCGGTTTCGAGTGATACTTTATTGCTGCTATTTAAGTCCTGACGTGGCGTCGGCTGCGTTTGAGCTTAAGATATTCGGCCTGCAAGCTTGTCTGCTCTTTTGCGCACCTATACTTCGTTTCAGCTTGGGTCCAGACGCAGCCGATGCTACAAGCGCGAGCTCCGCGCTTCCAGCGTCCCTGCCAAGAACGCGCGCTCGTGCAGTACAGGCACTGTTCAGGGCCACACGCTCGTGCTTGTAGCATCGGCTGCGTCTGGACCCAAGCTGAAACAAAGTATAGTGCGTTTGTTTACGTTGCGTTTGTTTACGCCTTGTGTCCAGGAACAGCCGAAGCCTGAATGCTGGTACAACCGAAGCCCTGAATGCTGAATGGTGGCTTTGGCCCCTAGATGACGACACCGATCCGTGTGGCCGAGAAACTCTGGCATGGTTCTCGGCACCAATGTTCCGTCTTGTCCCCCGTGCACGTTGCACATTCACCTCATGCTCGAGTCAGCGTCAAGTAGTGCCAAGCGCTTTCTAGTTTGCTCGGCTGCTAAGCAAACCAAGCTATATGAGCCTGCTCATCTATCGGAGGATACAAAGCTGGGTGACGTTTAGTTTCTGAGTTTGGCTTCTGGCACGTGGTACACTCATTTCTACATGCTTTTGTACAAGACATAAACGAAGTGAGGAAAGAATTTCCTCACTTCGCTCCTCATAAACGTTTGGCATGCCCTCTGTTTCAGGACACAGGTTGACAAGGACGTCTGCTAGAGAGGTAGCGACACTTGGCGATTGACTTATCTGTTCAATACGTAAACAATTGAAGGGCGACTGGGTGCTACAGAATACTGATTGATTACAAAACGTTAGGGGTCAAGCTAACAGGGAATTTGTGCACATATTTGTTACAAAACTCCGAGACTGGAGGAAAAAAAAACGAAGCACTTTGTTTGATGTGTCGGCCTTCATTTTTTCTTTCTAGTTTTTGAGCTTTTTATTAAACATTCTGTATCAAGGAAGGAGCTGCATGTTGGTTAAAAAAACGAGCCTAGATAAAAGCAGCGCCTATAGACAACTGTACTTCTGAAGGTGCAAACTAAGTTAGTATGTAGTTTGAGTAGATCGTTCCTATATCTCCGATAGCTATACTCGGTATTTCGCGGCGCTTTTGTGAATGCGTATACGATATTGCTATCAAAATGTAAAACAATACCTGGATGTTTTCCTCTCAGTTCAAGAATAATTTGAGATAATATATTATTTTTACAAAATATGTAAATATTTTGTTCGTCTTGAAATGAAGAAAAACGAAAACAGCAAGCTTAGATTTTTTTTCGTGTTATTTATTATTGAATTGTCCGAGGCCAGAATTAACGTTTCTCCGACCTGTTGGAATCACAAGTTTGACCTCTCACTATTTTGTCACTAATCAAGCAATGCACTAAGGCTCTTCACTGGCACTTTGAAAATTGATTTCATAATGATAAATGAAATTAAATGAAAATCTTGTATTTTAAAAACAAGAAAATTAAATTTCTAACAATCTCATGTGGATGATTTTTGGCATTTTTAATTACCTTGATATCACCCGAAAGCACAAATGAAGCTAATGTTATTTAAAATAATTTCGTATTATTCGTACAAATGAAAATGTCCTATATTCGTTGCTTCATTTACCAATGCATTTTCGTGATATATTACGAAATGTAAATAAATAAAGTGTTTGTGTTTATAAACCGAAATACAGCTTGAATATGTTGAAATGTTCGTTGAAAAACAGCAAGCTTTATCGCGAATTAAAATATCTTTTACTTATAATTGCACACAATTTCAGGTATTTCTACGCGTACGTGTTAAGCATATTTTTAGGTAATTAATTATAGTAATTCAACAACGCGTGTCCAGAATGCACCTATAGGAGTATTCACTGGGCGTCATAGGTGAGCTCGCTGCTGCTTTCTGACCACAGGTGAAGAGAGAGGGGAAAGATGCTTTTGTACGAATTTTGAGTGGCAAGTTAATCTTCTATAATCTTCTAGGGGGAGAATAGCGACGTTTGAAGAAGCCTGGAACCTACAAAGGAGAGTCCCGGTGATAAGAGGATTTCGCCTTCCCCTCTTCTCTTGCGGTTGCCCGAGAGCTGACGGGAAACTCTTCCCGGGCATGCGCTGTGAGCAGTTACCTCAAATATGGCGCCCAGTGAATACCACCTATACGAGGACGCCGTCACGACGCATCTACAGTTAACTTTCAAATTTATATTGGAGTCATACAAACAAAGCACAATATACTCTATTTATATTTTTTTTATAAAACACAATCTTACGTTGTTACTAGTGAAACACAAAGTAAATTTTATAAGTGTTTTTTTTAATAGGTTTTAAATTGGCTAGGTTTTTGAAACGTTTGCTTATTCAAATATACAGCGTACTTTCACCGCAAAAAGGAACTGCACATTGCCGGACGTTTATTCTCTGCCCAAATGTAGCGCTATCACTCTGAACAGATGCCAACGTTTCAGCAATGACCTTGATCTTATTCAGAAGTTATAATTATTATTTGTTTTTTTAATTGCAATTGGAAAGTTGGGCTTATTTTCGCGCGTTTTTTGGTAACTCGCGTCATATGATGTAAACGGAGAGCTCAGTCGGCCGGTATTTTCCCACTAAAATATAGGAAAATCCATTACTGTCGAATAAAATAACGGTTAGTACTGAAACATTGTCATCTGGTTAGAATTGCTAGCGCTAGATTTGATCGAAAATGAGCATTCTGCAATGCAGCCTATTTTTGCGGTGAAAAGAAAAATAAACCCTGCCAATGATTTGGCCCGACAGCCGGTATGTAGTGGGTTTTATTTTTATATAATATTGAATCTACAGGCGCTAAAATAGCTAGTTTTGGTATTTTTGCTTAAATCGAGTTTCTTTAAAATGTTTATGTAGGTCTCATGTAACAACTTTCCAAATTTTGCCAAAATTCATTAAAAGGAGGAAGTTCCTGCTTTGCTTTGCAAAATTATTATAAACTTCTAGCTCTTTAAATTTATTTTAATGCTGAATATTTGTAATAGTGAGTCAGGTGCCAGAAGCCCATGCGGACTGATCTGAATCGATAATCATCTTGAAGATAGGTTCATTTTTTAAATGTGTCCTTCTGCAATAGGCGTCTACTCAAACTTCACGATCCTGTGTCCAGACTTGGGCATACTTATAATTCTTCTTTTTTGAAGCACTCGATGTATTTAACAATAACACACTTCAGTTTGTAAAAGCGCTAAAGTCAATCACTTAAATTTGAACTGTATGCACCAATTTGCGGTGTTCACACCCGAATTCCACACTTTGGATGCCTTTTTTTCTATCTAACGATTGGTGGTGGCGGTAGTACCATCAAGCTTATCGTGTGTTGTGGCTTTGTGTTTATTTTTGTAATTTTGTAGTGCATTTTTGTTTTTAGGGTTTGTCCGTTGTATGTGTTGTCTGTACTATTGCTTTAAGCCCTGTTATACCTTACATGCTAACTCAGTGCACCTGTACCAAGACCGCAAGGCTGTTTCTGGGCACGAATAAAAAAACATTGATTATTATTATTATTATTATTATATTATTATTATAATAATAATAATAACCCGTTGACCCGTTGAAGCGTGTGAATCTAGACACACCAGTTATGTTACATGGGACCAATTGTGTTAACTGCGCGTGTCCTCCATTGAATTGTGTTGACAGTGTCAAGTATTTGGGAATACATTTTGATTCAGACCTCTCTTGGGCGACGCACTTCTCCTACCTTTGTGGCAGACTCCGTAGCGTAAGTTGTTTACTTTATAATAACAGAGTGTGTCATGCCATTCGCAGTGAGGAAATCGATTGTTTATGCGCTTGCCTACAGCATTATTCGATACGGCATAACAGTATTTGGTAATTGTGCGGAAATGTGGCAGACTAAAATTGACCGTGTTCTGAAAAACTTGTTAAAAAGTGTCGGTTACCACCTGGATATCTCCGATGACACTGACATTTTCGAAACCCTACAATTGCCAAGCTTCCGCTTATTTTTTCTGCAATGTGTCGTTCTACGGCACTTCTGGGTTAGCGATTTTTTACAACCCCATGTATCCCCAAGAGATTTGCGTAGAACGAATCGATTTGAGATCCCCGGTGTTTCACAAGGTACGGTAAACGTGAACGTTCTTACTATGTCCCTTTGATATTTAATAAACTTCCCGATTGTTTCTTTGTTGAAAGTTTTAACAAGAGAAAGTTGAAGAAGTTATTGAACAATTTATCAGTCTGAGTCTGTGTTAATACCGTGCTTGTTCTACTTTCTGTTTCTGTTGTACTTTTTTATCTGTTGAAGTGTGTCGGTTATCTGTGTTGATGCTATCGACCCAGTCGCTCGACTGCCGGGTCCTGTCCGTCAAGCCTCCACTGGCTTGGACAGACCCGTCTCTGTATCTTGCATATTTGCTCCTGTTGAATAAAATTATTATTATTATTATTATTATTATTATTATTATTATTATTATTATTATTATTATTATTATTATTATTATTATTATTATTATTATTATTATTATTATTATTATTATTATTATTATTTTGCTTTTGAACAAAATTTATATTCATGTGCTATTTTTTAGATGTTGCAAAGGCCTTTTGACACGGTTAGACACAAAGTACTTCTTTTTAAACTGCACAACTATGGCTTCCGTGGAGAATTTTTTCTTTACTTCAAAATTTCTTTCTTGACCGTACTCAAGTTGTATCCATGGGAAACTTTAAAAGTGATCGGGTTATGTTAAAAGCTGGTGTGCCACAGGGATCCATTTTATCACCTTTGTTATTTAATCTTTTTGTTAATGACATCTCAAACAAGCTTACTAGTTGCAAAATTTACCAGTATGCGGATGATACCTTACTTGTTTCTAGTCACGTCAATTACCACCAAGCTGTACGCGCGCTGCAACATGACGCCACGCGAGTAATGGATTGGTTCTATGAGAACTTTATCACTGTTAACGCATCTAAAACTAGACTTGTTTGCTTCAGGAATCCGTTAAAGCAAGTGAATTTGGACGAATCTATTGTTCTGCACAAATCCAACTGCCAAGATTGTACGTGTGCCCCCTAAAATACGTTGAAACCGTAAAGTACTTAGGCATATTTTTTGATTCAGATTTATCATGGACAACGCATTTATCGTATGTATCTGGAAAGCTTCGATCCGTCAGCTGCTTACTTTATAACACTAAGATATTTATGCCATTTGCCGTAAGAAAATCAATTGCACATGCTCTTGCTTATAGCATACTCAGATATGGAATCACATTATTTGGTAACTGCACAGAAGCTTGGAAAACAAAAATTGATCGAATTCTTAAAAGTTTGTTAAAAAGCGTTGGGTATCATTTCGATCTTCCATTAGATGCAGACATCTTCGAGACTTTACAGTTGCCGAATTTTCGTTCACTCCATCTTCAATGTGTTGTGATCTCTCATTTTTGGTGTAATGATTTCAAAAATCCCCTTGTGTCTAGCAGGAATTTGCGTAGCTCAGATCGTTTCATAACTCCCCGGTGTTATACGAGATATGGTAAGCGAGTTCGTTCCTACTATGTGCCAAATATATTTAATAGACTCCCTGATTCTTTTTTAAAGCTACTACTAAGAGGAAATTGAAAAAATTGTTGAACAATTTTTCGGTGTAATTCTGTTGTACAGTTCTGTTCGTTACTGTCCTTTGTGTTTTTGTTTTTTTAATTTTTCCATTTTGTTTTGACTGATGATTTGACTGAAAATATTGTTATATCTTTTCGCTTCCTATGTGTTCCAAGGACTTCTAAGCAATTTGTGTCATTTGACCTGTTGGGTTCTGTCCCTCAAGCCTCCACTGGCTTCGACAGACCCGTTACTTTATTCTGTATTGAAGATATGCGAAATAAAGTTATTATTAATATTATAAGTATTATTATCATTATTATTATTATTATTATTACCATTATTAATATTAATATTATCATCATTATCATTTTTATTAATATTATAATTATTATTACTACTAATAATTAAAAGTGTGTGAAGACGCGTACCTACACGTCCCCCTTCAGTCATCTTTCTTTGTATTTCTCGAGGTTTTAGTCAACCAGCCCCAATCCTCAGGTTGGCTGTATATTAGAATCGTCACTAGGAAGCACTTGATATATTTAACTCGAGCGATGGGGCTTTCAATCAATTTATTGGAAACCTGTTCATGTGAGCAGGACTACAAAGTGCTGAATGTCCGACTGTGTCAAATGTATTGTTTTTACAAGATGTGTGCGTTACAGATGTCTCTCTGCTTCGCATTTATTTCGGACGCGTCAACTTTCCTTCGAACATATAATTGTCACCAGCAAAATGCCTAACTTCTTTAACCCTCTGCATTTTAGGTCTTGCGTAAAATTCTGTTTTTTGTTTTTTATTAGTTTGTAGTTTGAAGTGTGGTAGCACCAAGACCGCGAGGTTGTTCCTGGACACTGTAGCACACTCAATTATATATTGATTGACTGATTGATTGATTGATTGATTGATTGATCGATTGATTGATTGATTGATTGATTGATTGATTGATTGATTGATTGATTGATTGTCTTCATCAAGGAGTAACTCTTGGTAGCGTGCGAGACTGAACAAGAAGTTTAGAAACCTCACTCATCTGTACTTTCCAGCCCCCATAAACGATAACAATAAACAAAAACATTCAATTCAATGAGGGCTCAGTTCGCAACAATTTTAAGATCATTTTAAACCAGCAATTTACTCAACCATTCATCCTCGGTTTTATCTAAATATCTATATTTTAAACTGTAAACAGTATTTTCTCGACAGCTGCCTATAAGTGAACAATTTTCTATCGTTTCTATTTAGGGCATGCTCTATAAAGAGTGCTTAAATAGGTTACGACAGATTCTCTCAACGACTGGTGCACCTCACACCTCAATTTCACGTCACACCCAGGGCTGAGTCTATAAAGATGTTCCAAGGCAGCATTATATTTTGCATGACACGATGGACATGATTACTTCATGAAACATGTTCGTCAAAATGCAAAACGGAATAGTTCAGGGTTCTAACAATTCTCCAACAGAAGTAGCTAATATGTTTACGATTGGGCTACGCAATCCTACAGAGAGCTGAGCATAGTTTTTATGTGTATAACAGGCTCAAGTCTTGAAGCCTGCTTTATGCAAGGTTATCGCTTAGAGGTAAATGGCCTCTTTCCGGTTATTGTAAAATAAAAATCCAAAACGTGGTCCCGAACTGGACTAAAAATATTGTCTGAAGAATTCACCGCAGCTCCCAACGCCGTCGGCAGCCGCCAAAGCGACTTTCAAGAAAGCCTAAAAGCGGAACCGGAAATAGAGACTGGTATGGCAACTTCTACAAGAACACTTCCGCAAGACTTGCATCGACCTGCGTTAAGGAGAGATGAAAGCATCGTGCACTCTCTTCTGGTTGAAGTTAATTTTATTTGGAGTTAATTATTTTCTAGTTATGTATATTTAAGACACGAGAGTAATTCATTTATTTCAGTCGCCTATATTATATGGACGAAACATCCCGTGAGATGACATTTTTTGTCAAGATCAATCTGCATCGTGACAATTTTTTCTGTCCAAACAGATTATTCTACTGTGGCGTATTTTATTTCAATAAATTCCGTTTTTTGTGTCATGCACTCCTTTGTTTTGTTTTCATTTTAAATATCTTGCATGAATAGGAAGGGCTTCATCTTTAAGGCAAAAATAAAATTGATTTTATGTAAGTCCGCCTCAAAAGAGTATGGTGATGATTTTATTTCCTCTCAACAGGTTACGTTATTTGTGCTCTAAAGAAAACGTGTTGAATAAAATAAATTTATTAACTGAAAAGGAAAATAAAATAAAATGAACGCATTGTGGTCTGATGAATATGTGTTAATTTGTCTGAAGAAAAACGCACCAGATAGTTTTACTCGTTTAAAAACCAAAGGCGTTAAACACATTACTTTTTATCATCATTCGTCACCAGTTTGATTTAGTTTGAACTTCATAAAATTATATGCTATATTTCAAGATAGTTAAGCCATTCCGGGAAGCGCGATTTTTTACACTTACATAACCCAAGCGGAAGTGGAGCATTCTTCACATCAGACCTTGTATCTTTAGCATGTGAAGCGACAGCCATTTTAAGCCGATGTACCCATTTAAAATTTCTGTTTATTTTATAAAAGTGTTTTAATGTAATAGATTGTTTATTGCTTTCGGTTACAACCTACTTAAAAAATGAATGCTAGTCAGTTGCGGAAATTTAGGAGCTGAATTTAGTGTTGATAAACACCGATATGGTTCCACTAAATCACTAGTATGGGCAGGATTAGGTATCTGTTGTTTATTTACTAGGTCGCTTCGAATACAGGCAAAAATAAAATAAAAATATGACTGAAGCCATCTAATAATTTTTATGAGGCATTTTGTTAAACATATAAAACTGCGTTTTTATAAATTATTTTTCCTTTAACGAAATCACCACACCCCTCGCACTAATCCTTCTTTTGCTTATATGAAACATTACTCTGCAAATGTGTAAAACAAATCTACTAAAACTGTATTTACGTCGTCTAAAGAAAGTAATCGACTTACAGTTTTTCTTTATCATGCCCATTCGTTCAATGTCGTAACGCCTGTTCAAGAAAATTAAACTGTATTTCAATACTCACTTAAAAAGACGAACGTACTTTGATCAAACCGGAGAAACTCGCCCTACCCAGAATATATTATTTGGGTCGGCAAACCTCAACAGACTTCTTCATGGAGGCAGACAAATTCCACGACTTCCGACGATACCGGAATTGGCTGTCGTTGCGGCCACGTGATCGCTTACGCCAGCCAATGGAACTGGGGAGCCACCAATGAAAAGCCCCGCGGCGCGGTGAAACACTTCCTACACTCTAAAAAAAACAAAGGTGTAAAAGGGTGTATTGTTACACCCTTTGTCCCACATAATACAACCCAAGATTTCAATTCGACGAAGAATGCCATATAGTCGAACAGACGGTCCTAAATTCTACGAGGGCTTGATAGCCGTGTGGTACAACTTATTAAAATAGCTACATGTACGTGTTACTGACCACAAAAAAGATAATCAGGGTTTTCTTGGCCCTGCTGCAAAACTCAGTGTTTTCTTTATATGGTCTTTGATACGTACTTGCGCTATTTTAATAAGTTGCCACCGGCTATCAAGCCCTCGTGGAATAGGACCGTCTGTTCATTTATAGGGCGCTGTACGTCGAAATGAAGTCTTGGGGTGTATCATATGGAACAAGAGGGTGTATGGTGATCCCTTTATTTAGAGGGTAGATAAGATGGTGGCAGCTCACTACTTTCTACATCACCAATCGGAGGCCAGCCAGCGGCACAAGTTGTGACAAGCGTGATCCGTCAGCCTTTGCCTGGAACATGGTGTTCTCACTGAATAAATACAATCCACAGCCTAGCCTAGAGGCAGCCCTCGTGTCGACTAAGTGCCGTCAGTGGTAGCCGTCAGCTGTAGACGACTAAGTGCCGTCAGCATTGTAATATTGCTCAGCTGCAAATGAGGTTGTGGCATTGGACAATGAGAAAGCCGACGAACGATTCTCGAAAGTGATAAACGTGATCGTCATAAGCCGCGCTTCGCCTTTATTAGAGCTGTAGTTTCACGGCCGTAAACGTAATGCCGGTACTGGCTGTATTTCGGCTCGTGTTCCTGGGGAGAATGTCGCGTTCGTGCTGGAGTAACGCAGTTTTTCTAAGTGCAAATGAATCACCCGTGCTCATCTTGAATACCTTAGGAAAAAATGTGATTTCAACCTGCGCAAACCTAACCCGTAATAAAAAAGGCGCATGTTTTGATATTTTTAATCGAAACCATTAACTGTCTGATGGAACGAAGCCGGCGTTATTTGATACCTGTAGTAGCAAAAAACGGCACCTAAATACACGTTTGGTGAGCAAAAGGGCACCTAAATACACATTGGCTGCGCAAAATGGCACGAAAATTCCCATTGGCTGAGCGAGACGGCGCATCACTTTCCCTTCTCTGCAAAGCGAACGCGCCCCAGAAATAAAACACAAAGCAAAGCACTGCAGCGCAGGCGCCTCGTCACGGAAGCCGGCGAGGTGCTTAAAGGTACGGAAACAAAAATTGAAATATTCAAATTTCGTTCGGAAATGGGTCAAGCATGACGGATAATAACCGTAATTCATAATCGCACGTTTGTATTTTGAACGATTGGCTATATTTTTCGTTCCAAACGGTGCACTCGAGCGAGCGCTCGAAGAGAAGCGAACGGAGGGCGCGATGCGTCATGGGATATCCGGCGCAAACAAAAACAACAAAAAAGACTCCCCGCATCCGTGACGTGGCAAGACAGGCTTGGTTATGAGCTTTGCCGTTGGTGGCGTTGTCAGCGTTGTAGTGGTGTCAATACCGTCAGCGCGTTACAACCGAGCCGTTGGAAGTGCCCGCGGGGTGACGGGCGTTTCACCTGTCGTGTGAGCGGCTTCGAAGTGTACAGCAAAGTCACACGAGCAACCCCGCGACGTGCCTCAACGAGTCCATCATGGCGTCTGGTTGACTTTCGCGCTTTCGCATTCTTGGATGGAACAGCGCGGATGAACAGTCACACTCACATGCACACAAGAAGCAAACAGACTCGCAGCGCTGACTTTCAACTCAGTTCTATATTTCTTCTTCCTCAAATCTTCAACTTCTTCACCTTTGCCGTTAATGAGAACAATTTAAATTTTTACACACCAGAGACCAAATAGCCAATACACATTAAAAATAACTAATAATTAAATAAATCATGCAAAGTATTATTATTAGTATTATTAGTATTATTTTCTTTAGTTGTCTTTGCATGATTTATTTAATTATTAGTTATTTTTAATGTGTATTGGCTATTTGGTCTCTGGTGTGTAAAAATTTAAATTGTTCTCATTAACGGCAAAGGTGAAGAAGTTGAAGATTTGAGGAAGAAGAAATATAGAACTGAGTTGAAAGTCAGCGCTGCGAGTCTGTTTGCTTCTTGTGTGCATGTGAGTGTGACTGTTCATCCGCGCTGTTCCATCCAAGCATGAATTACCAACTTGCCCAAGCATCCACATTATCAAGCTTTCGCATTCATTCGAAAAGGGGCAAACACGTTCAGGCCGAGGTGACTTTAAACAGTTGAGCGTACTTCCAAAGAGCGGCGCTGCTCCAGAGGAATCTGCTACGTCACGACTACGTAGCAGATTCCACAACGTTGCTAGACTACCTCCCAAATAGGCTCCGCATGCATCCACCAGGTGCACATTGGAAGATCGTTTATTTAGCTTTAAAATTAGTTTTCTTGTGCCTTTCAACGGAAGACTGGTGTTTTTGAGGTTAGGGTGCAACATGCAACACACTCTAAGAAAAAGGGGAGCGCGACTTAGTCCCCGAGGGGAGCAAGTGCGTTGCCACAACCATTAGTCCCCTCGGGGACTAACGGGAAGGGAGTAACAGTTGCACCCCTCCATTAGTCCCTCGCAGTTCCTCCGATGGGATCAAATGTTACACCGTTTCAATTGCACCTCGAGGACCAACTGTTAGGCCCTTGCACTTGGTCCCCTGGGACCAACTGTTACACCGTCTCAATTGAACCCCGAGGACGAACTGTTAGGCCCTTGCACTTGGAACCCTGGGACTAACTGTTACACCGTTTCAAATGAACCCCGAGGACCAACTGTTAGGCCCTGGCACTTGGACCCCTGGGTCTAAACGTTGCGCCCTTGTATTTAGACTCCTGGGACTAAAGGTTTATCCTTTACATTTGGTCCCGAGCCACAAATCTCCGAAACGAAATTGTGCAGTTCAGGTTAAACGTAGCTTTATTGCCTCGTAGATACACATCGCATTCAAGGATGACTGAATTCGAAGTTCCTGGGCGGTAGAATCCACGACAAGGCCGAATTCCGAAGAGGGTACTTGCGTCGACGATGGCTTGGACACTGGGACGTCTGTCCAAACCGGTCGTGGTTCCAGCACCGTTTATTGGGGCACCGGCAGCTTCTTGCCTGTTTGCGAGGAATTTGGATTATTAGTAACAGGGCAGCGTGAAATACCCGATCGCTCGACAAAAGTATGAGACATAACACACGCAGAATAAAATAACAAATAGGCTGCATCAGTGCTACAATGGTTCACATCCAACATCCGATCTGTTGACAGCAGACCAGCGCAATATAAGGTTCTAGTAGACCGTTCGCTGCGAATTACAGACCCAGCGTGTGCGTGCTCACACTATGCTTCAAAGTGACGGCACGAGCTCCCGCCATCAACGCGGAAGTCTACTGTACAATCGAATAAATGTCTCCATTAATGCCGGTTCTCAGATGCAGCGAAGTGCTGATGTAGCGCTGCTCGCACGTCGTGAGCTACTTTTCGTCTGCCATGAGCAACAGTTTCGACGGTGCGATACAAAGTTGGTGACCGCTCTCGTCAGCACGCGCTTAGCGCAAGGTCAGCGCTATGATTGTAGCGCTCCGCTGCATGTGTGGACAGGCCTTTGTGGTCAAGCGATCCTGCCAGGGTCTGCAAAACACAAAAAAATAAGCCATCGGTAGAAGTGGCGTTTCGCTCGATACGATTGATTATGAGGTCTCTGTGCTGCATAACAAAATCAACAACCATGGTGCCAAAAAGAATAGAGCATGGCGCGCGCTTTGCAAGCTAGAGAACGCGCTCAAAATAAAACACTTTCTGAAGCCGCAGTTAATGAATATACCATAAACAGAAGTACTTCGACATACCTTAATCGAGTTCCCTTGACTTGTGACTTGAGAACAGATCAAGTGCAGTGCTGCAGCACCGCGAATCCAAACCGGATCCCGCAATGATCGGAGAGGACACAAGGAGAAAGAACGGGGACTAGCGTCCGACGAGAATTCAACTGACTAAAAACAGGTTCTTTTCAAACAAAGACCCCTTCCCATTTTTCCGGCGGACCCTATCTCCCCATCTGCACAACGCCCACGTGACCGAGGATTACAAGAAAGAATGCGGGGTGGGGGAGGGGGTTGGTGGGCAGAGGAAGGGTGCGCACGAAAATCTTTTCCCCCTCCCACTACACACAACACACGGACAGACAGCACTGCTTCAAGGACGGGAGAAGGTCGCCATTTTCAACACGCCAGTCAAGTGACGTACAAGCGAACACGTTTTTTTTTTTTGTTCTCTCTCGCCTTTTTTTGGTTTTAGTTCGCATTTGTTTTGTATTAGCTGGGTGTTGCCATGGATGACGCTCCGGGCGCGGTTCGGTCTTCGTTGTTCATCTAGAATGTTATCTGAAACAGCGACGACGATGGCATGAAGGCGTCTGGATACTGCCCCTGAATGTGCTTTTTGAGTGGAACGTGCCGTGCATCAAGTGTGTCGTTGCGGATTTAGAGTTCGACATTGGACTACCCAGAAAGGTTGGTCACGGGGAGACGCAGAGACGAGGCTCGACTTGTTCTCAGTAACTCACTTTTAGCGATTGAAGTGACCATTTATTCTGACCGCGAGACTCCGGTGTTGAAAGCGCGGCTTCTACAAACTGTTAAGTTTCATTAACGAGAAATAAAAAAGTGTTAGTATTTGGAGGTGTTCTGTTTGGATAAATGCTAATCTTTTGCGCGAAGGCAAATTACGTGAATGGGACTTGTGAAATGTCAACAGGTCATTTTTGACGAGATAGTTGGGTAAAGACGAGTCAACAGATTCGTTAACTCGCATTTACACAACGCGCGAAGCCCTACCATGTAATGTCTTAACGTTCGTGGCACATTAAACGAATTCGCCAGTTTCGTCCGAGTTTTGTCAACACTTTCAGCCGTGCTGGGCTGAGTCTCGCCGATCCCCAAGACAAGCGAAATAGCATCCGTCCTCCTGGCGAACATTCCGTTTGCCTTCGGGGACTAAACCACACTGTAAAAAAAATCAGCAAAAGTGCTCCATCAGGGACTTTGTCATCAAAAGAAATACAGTACATGACATATTTTACTTAGATATTCTTAATTTGCTCTACCTTCCTCTTTCTTTTTGCTTAATTTTTTCACTGTCATTTTTTCACTGCTACTTTAATCATGGCCACCATTTCCTTTTGTTTTTACTATTTTTTTACCTTTTTTAATCCTCAGTCTTTTCAGGTCGCTTTCACTGGTTTCACATAAATATTTGTAACATTTAACGTTAGGGTCTTTAATGTCTTCGTCTTCCTTTTCTTCCGAATTAAAACGTCAGTTGCGAGTAAGCGCTTGTCCTGTGTAGTCTCTCTCTTGTCCTTGTCTTTCGCGCTTTTTAATTTTCGTAATGTTTAACCAACTATGCCAACAAATAATTTCGCTGAGGTTGATAGCTACGGAATATCTTTCAGCAGCGGCTTCAACAGCACAATCATGTGCCTGAAGCCCTGGATGAAGAAGAACACTTGTATTATAAACTGTGTGGTTTCAATTCTGCTATTAAAAATATAATATTTAGGCACGTAAGAAAACAATAAAAAGTAGTACATTCTCAGCAAAAAGGGTATAATCTTACACCCCTGTCCCATATACGACACCCCACAACTTCAGTTCGACGTTCAGCGCGCTGACGTCGAACCGATGTACAAAACTTTCACAGGCGACTTGATAGCTGAGTGGTACAACTTATTAAAACAGTTAATGTACATGTTACTGAAAAAAAGAAATAATTGGGAGGGGGGGGCGGGTTCTCGGCTATACTGCAAAACCTCAGTGTGATATTTCTGTTAACGTTTATAGCGTGCTTTAGTTGTTTAATGAGGTACATCTCACCGTTCTCAAGCACTTCCTAAAAGTTGAGGCCGTCAGTTCGACGTCAGCGCGCTGTACGTCGAACTGAAGTTTTGGGGTGTCGTATATGGGACAAGGGGTGTAAGAATATACCCTTTTTTTCAGAGCGTAGTTCTGTGTAATTTAATGAAACATGCATGATATCCCGAGGGTAATTAAAGGTTAGAGCTGATGATAACAGACCAAAATAATAAGTTTATTAGACTGGCACCAGGGGTTTCCCCACGGTGGGCAGCAGTAGTTTTGCCACCCACCAGTTCTGCTTCCTGTCCTTCTGTATATGATGTACTGGCCACCTTTTTCCACGATTCTATCAAATAATGCCTATTTTGAGTTTGCAAAGGCATACTGCACCAAATCGTCGTGCTTGAGTCTACTCGCGCGCCGGAACGTGTAGGTACAGGTCCCGGCGATCCGTGTAAATACCACGCGGTTGCGGTGCACGCGAAGAAAGCTGAAGCTACAGCCTGTCGGCTCACTCCTCTCTACCCTCGTTCGTAGTCCGATGCCCACCTCTTCAAGCTTTCTGGGAAGTACCCTCGCTGCCATTCAGACTAACTAGTATACACGGCAAATGAAACTTCCCAGATTCAGGACATGAACATGTTCAAACCAAGAACCATTACAACAGCTTGGTCAGAATCATTACAGAATAATTGAACATGAGGCCAATTCAGAACTATCGACATGCGTGAGCAAATGGCGGTCCCACTAGCCCTGTCTCCTTTTTCTATACACCAACTCAACTCTCTTGCATCACACCACGGCGGTTGTGCTTCGGGAACACTTCCGGTCTTCCGCTAAGGGCGGAAGCAACTAGCCGAGTCGGGTATTGCTATGGTGTTTGGGTAGAAAGAGTGGAAACAACCTCTCTCAAAATGCCGCCGGGTTTTGTAGGTTGCCACTGCAGAGAAAACCTAAGAAATGTATCAGGATCAATTTTTACGCATTTCCTATCCTCCCAGATCTGACAGAGCACATAGATAGAAGCCTCGAAGAAGCAAAACCAGGCGCCGTCACACTACGACCAGCTGTACGGAAAGCACTTCGTTGAGATCATGGAGACTTTTTGTCGAGACTTATTTCTGGTACTCTATCATGAACGCCGGAGTGCAGTTAACAAACTCTGACCACATTCAGGTCGTCCGCCTGTTCAAATACCTAGCAACGGCCCGAAGACCGTACGACCGATCCACGGACTGTCGACACATCTGGGCATTTCCCCACCGTCGGGGCGCGAAAGGACCACAAGGTGGCCCGAAGGGGCATGTTGAAAGGTGTGAGAGGAGACGTGCCAGGAGGAGGGACCGGGCACGCTCCAAAGCGTGGTGGCAGACGAATAACGGGACTTCCGCCGTTGGCCCGCTTCCGAACTACTATCATTTTCGCAAGGTTTTGCGGTTTAGCCAGCCTTGTATATTATGCTAAGACTTTTGGAGTAATCCCACATTGCTGGCAAGCACAATGTGTTAACAATATCAACGCAATAATTAGCAAGGAAGTTTAAATTGACACCAAAAACAATGCATCCCAATGTTTTGTTGCTGTGGGAGGCCTCACATTCTGAACTCATCGCACTGGGCAATGTGTGGCGCCGCTAGCGGCCGCGCCTGTTTGTTCGTAAACACAAGTTGGTGCACACTTCACAGCATCAGTTGGCATGAAACACTACCATCCCGAATGAAAAGTAAATCAATGTAACCCTGTTTGGCAGTCAATGTTTTCTAGTGGACCGCTGACTGTGCCTGACTGTACGTCAAGCATGTCTGATTGGCCAACAAGTTACTCTGACCGACAGTCAAACTCCAGTCAGACTCCGCTTGTCGGCTTTCTGATGGTTTCCTGGTGGCAGTCGGCCGCCGCGAAATGCCGTCAAGATTTCTTGGTGGCGATTCTGATTGTACATCGATTGTCTCTGACTGTACGTCAAAAAGCTTTGACGGGCAGACAGACGTACGGTCAAAGGACGTAAAGTTCGTTCGGATACCACTATTTCGTCAAATCTATGAATACGAAAAATAATCTATGCACGAGAAAACGATTTCGGGACGTGAGCCCATAAAACCGCTGATGTTAGAGATATGACACGCAACCGACCGACAACCCTGATCAGAAGCCCGCCGAAACGCCGAACACGCCACTTTCGCTTCGCCCATAGAGGCTTCGCCGAGCCTCCATGAACGATCGCTCTCGACTCGTTTTGTTTGCCCGCTTGCTCCAACCTGTCGATTCTGCCCGGGCTCTACAATGTCTTATGTTTTAGTAGAATTTCTACTCGACAAGACCCAGCCTGTCGTGAGTTCCGACGATGTGAGGGACTTTAGCGGTGTAGTTGAAGACGACAAGGTGTACCAGGTCTACTGGGCCGGAGACGCGCGAACAAAAGGATCGTTCTACGACGCGAAAGTACTCTACATGGCAGGTGAGTAGAACTGAAGTACGGCGATTGATGTACGAGTGCTTTGCATAACATGCTGAAGGCTTAACTGCATATGCAGCCGAAGCATTCTTTAGAGCGATGCGCCTATTGTCGGAATCTCGCGCTGCAATACTAAAATGCTCCTGACTCGGTCCGAGAGGTTTGGGCTAGAAAGTTTATACCTTTCTATCTGGCATGGGCTATTGGCCTTACCGCTGTGTCGCACCTCATTATTATTGTTTCATGAAGAGTACCGACAAAAAGCATCCGCGAGCGTAGTTCAGATATGTCTGCTGCTCGCGTTCGTCCGTGGAAGCCAGGGCTGTCTGTCGTAGCATGCATGCTTGCTCTCTAGCTTCAACGGAGTCGCATAGGTTTTGTGAATTAAAGTGTATACGGTCGTCCCGAAAGGTTCAGACATCGAGGGCGTTTCTTTGAAACATGCTTACGGTGCATGTGGTCCCGTTTGTAAACGAATGTCCCTTTTGCCTGAAAAACGCAAATTTCAAAAGGGGGAAAAAAACAAAGGACGGGTACACACTTTTCCTGATTTTTGATGTCATGAATTACATTCATTTTAAGGGCTTGTGAACCGTTTCACAGCCATGCCAGATGGCCACCTCGGCTTGTGAACCGTTTCATAGCCATCCAAGATTGCCACCTCGGAATGTGAGCTTTATATAAAGAGTAAAGCTATACGCACTCCGGAGTGCACTTCGGACGGAAATGGCTATACGCACTCCGCTAAACTCGTATAAAACGAATGGTCAAATCGAGTTTTCTAAGCGATGGCATAGCATAGGGGTTAAGGTGTCCGCTTTGTACGCAAGTGGACGCGGGTTCGATCCCCGGTGGACCTGCTTTTTTTTTTTTTCTCGAATATTTTGTTTTGTCGAGGCATTTGGCGATATTTATGAGTGCGTATAGCCATTTCGTCCGAAATGCACTCCGGAGTGCGTATAGCTTTACTCTTATATAAATGCTGCCCTTGTTGATGAAATTCCCTTGGCAGTGGCAGTCAGACGTCATCTGATGGACCATCAGGGCACGTTCCACCAGGGCTGCTGACTGGCAGTCAGCGTCCCAAATTACGTACCTTGATGGAATTTTCAATAGGGATTTCAACACTGTTAATGTTCTGTGATCTACTTGCCCTAAGGAAGCCACTTTTTCTGCCCCAGGTCTCCGTGCTGGCACCTTTGATACATGGGGTTGGCATGTTCTTGGAAGTCAGCCACGTTTCCCACCAGGGAAGTCCACTTTGGGAGGATCTCAACTGAGCGCTCCATCGCTCGATTCCTCGCGCCAATAAAGGTGCTTGACATTTGCCCGCACCCAGTCTTGGAGTCCCACAAAGGACTTCAGTTTCCCAGCTGAGACCCAGCGTCTCCCGATGCCTGAAAATGAAGCATTCATTCTGCTAAGCCCCATGCTTATAGACTGCCCGAAAACACAGCTTGAAAAAATAAAGAATTCATAATTATGAACACCAAGAACAAGACAAATCAATTACGCCCCATTCTTCAAGTACCAGGCAGCACAATAATTTCGGCCAGACACTGGCCAATGGCTGATTTTTGCTCGGCACCTGCCTGGCCAGCTCGGCCACTGGCAAGCAGCTGGCCAAAGGTCAGCAAAATATCACTGTTAAGTCCCCGGCCATGGAGTCTTAGGTTTTCCATTGGCAACCAATGACCAAATTATGTTCGGCAGGGGCTTGGCCACCGACTCTTCGTTTTCTCCCTGGCCACTCACCCCAAAAAGATGATCAGCACTCATCCGGCTTATTTTGACCGGCATGAACTTGGTCAACTAAGACAAAAAAGTGCCCGGTAGAAGGCTGAATACTGATTGCTCTTTTTATCCCCGGCCACTGGTTCAAAAAACATCATCAGCACCTGTCTGGCCAATGTTCACCGGCATGAACTTGGTCAACGAAGACAGAAAAGTGCCCGGTAGAAGGCTGAATACTGATTACTCTTTTTATCCCCGGCCACTGGTCTGAAATACATCATCAACACCTGTCCGGCCAATGTTGACCGGCATGAACTTGGTCAACTAAGACGAAAAAGTGCCCGGTAGAAGGCTGAATACTGATTACTCTTTTTATCCCCGACCACTGGTGAAAAATAGATCATCAGCACCTGTCCGGCTAATGTTGACCGGCATGAACTTGGTCAACTAAGACAAAAAAGTGCCCGGTAGAAGGCTGAATACTGATTACAATTTTCATCCTCGGCCACTGGTTCAAAAAACATCATGAGCACCTGTCTGGCCATTGTTGACCGGCATGAACTTGGTCAACTAAGACGAAAAAGTGCCCGGTAGAAGGCTGAATACTGATTACTCTTTTTATCCCCGACCACTGGTGAAAAATAGATCATCAGCACCTGTCCGGCTAATGTTGACCGGCATGAACTTGGTCAACTAAGACAAAAAAGTGCCCGGTAGAAGGCTGAATACTGATTACCCTTTTCATCCTCGGCCACTGGTTCAAAAAAACATCATGAGCACCTGTCCGGCCATTGTTGACCGGCATGAACTTGGTCAACGAAGACAAAAAAGTGCCCGGTAGAAGGTTGAATACTAATTACTCTTTTTATCCCCGGCCACTGGTCCGAAATACATCATCAGCACCTGTCCGGCAAATGTTGACCGGCATGAACTTCGTCAACGAAGACAAAGAAGTGCCTGGTAGAAGGCTGAATACTGATTACTCTTTTTATCCCCGGCCACTAGTCGAAAAATCATCATCAGCACGTCTGGCTCATGTTGACCAGCAGCAACTTGCATGTTCAACGAAGACAAATAACAGTCTGGTAGAAGGCTGGGTACTGACCACTCCTTTTATTCCAGGCCACCAGTAGCAAAACATCATAAGCACCTATCTGGCAATGTTGATTGGCATCAATTTGGTCAACCAAGATTTAAAAAAAACTGTCTTGGTGGGAGAAAAAAGTCTCATAGAACATATGGGTATTCCGAATGCTGCTTTTATCCAGGACCACCAATCCTCTCTGGAATTACATTGCCCAGCAGAGACAAAAATATAAGACTGGGAAATGGGACTCACTTTAGAAATCCATGGGTCATGGTGAATTCAATACTACACAATCGGCCCAACAAAGACTTTATTCGAACACAAATGTACAAGACGCAAAAAAAAAATTACTGTGCCTTTAGCAAAGCAGTGTATTATTCACCAGTTATACACAACAAAAATGTACCAGAATATTAAAAAGCTTTCTCTGTTATTCTTTTACCAAATACAAAATTCTTCAGAACAACAGCTTCCCTTTAGTCACAGATTGCTGGCCGAGATGCAACCAGGTAACCTGAAAACAAACACAATACACAATAAGCACATTTATTTCATAACCAAAACCTGGCTGACGAAATTGCCATATCAAATTTAATAGAAAAGTTCTATCACTTAAAAATAAAATCATACAAGCTAAAAGCAAAACAATACATGGTTGTCAAATAGGCCTTTGAGGCGCCTGTCTGAAGAAAAAGATCTCGTAGCTGTGCAGGGCAAAGGAACCCATGGCTACATGCCATGCAAGGAAAAAGGTCCAGTGGAGTCGCAGTCTCAAACGCAGCAACGGTGCATGTCAGATGTCGAGGATCTCTCTGCACTTGCAGGAAACCTCGAAGTGACTGCAAGCAGCCAGGGCGACGTCAAATGCCTGTGAAGCAAGCATGCTGTGTTAATGTCAAGATGTGCAGAGCAAATCGCTCCCTGAACTAGGCCACGGCTACAAAATATGCAAGGAAATCACGCCACTGCACCTCTTCAGGCACGTAGTAGTCAGATGTCGAGCATCTCTCTGCACTTGTGAGAAACCTCGAAGTGACTGCAAGTAGGCAGGGCGACGTCAAATGCCTGTGAAGCAAGCACGCTGTGTTAATGTCGAGATGTGCAGAGCAAATCACTCGCTGAACTAGGCCACGGCTACGAAATATGCAAGGAAATCACGCCACTGCACCTCTTCAGGCACGTAGTAGTCAGATGTCGAGCATCTCTCTGCACTTGCAGGAAACCTCGAAGTGACTGCAAGCAGCCAGGGCATCATCAAATGCCTGTGAAGCAAGCACACTGTGTTAATGTCGAGATGTGCAGAGCAAATCACTCGCTGAACTAGGCCACGGCTACAAAATATGCAAGGAAATCACGCCACCGTACCTCTTCAGGCGCGTCGCAGTCAGATGTCGAGCATCTCTCTGCACTTGTGAGAAACCTCGAAGTGACTGCAAGCAGCCAGGGCGACGTCAAATGCCTGTGAAGCAAGCATGCTGTGTTAATGTCAAGATGTGCAGAGCAAATCACTCGCTGAACTAGGCCACGGCTACAAAATATGCAAGGAAATCACGCCACCGTACCTCTTCAGGCGCGTCGCAGTCAGATGTCGAGCATCTTTCTGCACTTGTGGGAAACCTCGAAGTGACTGCAAGCAGCCAGGGCGACGTCAAATGCCTGCGAAGCAAGCATGCTGTGTTAATGTCAAGATGTGCAGAGCAAATCACTCGCTGAACTAGGCCACGGCTACAAAATATGCAAGGAAATCACGCCACCGTACCTCTTCAGGCGCGTCGCAGTCAGATGTCGAGCATCTCTCTGCACTTGTGGGAAACCTCGAAGTGACTGCAAGCAGCCAGGGCGACGTCAAATGCCTGTGAAGCAAGCATGCTGTGTTAATGTCAAGATGTGCAGAGCAAATCACTCGCTGAACTAGGCCACGGCTACAAAATATGCAGGGAAATCACGCCACCGTACCATCTTCAGGCGCGTCGCAGTCAGATGTCGAGCATCTTTCTGCACTTGTGGGAAACCTCAAGTGACTGCAAGCAGCCAGGGCGACGTCAAATGCCTGTGAAGCAAGCACGCTGTGTTAATGTCAAGATGTGCAGAGCAAATCACTCGCTGAACTAGGCCACGGCTACAAAATATGCAAGGAAATCACGCCACCGTACCTCTTCAGGCGCGTCGCAGTCAGATGTCGAGCATGTTTCTGCACTTGTGGGAAACCTCAAGTGACTGCAAGCAGCCAGGGCGACGTCAAATGCCTGCGAAGCAAGCACGCTGTGTTAATGTCAAGATGTGCAGAGCAAATCACTCGCTGAACTAGGCCACGGCTACAAAATATGCAGGGAAATCACGCCACCGTACCATCTTCAGGCGCGTCGCAGTCAGATGTCGAGCATCTTTCTGCACTTGTGGGAAACCTCAAGTGACTGCAAGCAGCCAGGGCGACGTCAAATGCCTGTGAAGCAAGCACGCTGTGTTAATGTCGAGATGTGCAGAGCAAATCACTCGCTGAACTAGGCCACGGCTACAAAATATGCAGGAAATCACGCCACCGTACCTCTTCAGGCGCGTCGCAGTCAGATGTCGAGCATCTTTCTGCACTTGTGGGAAACCTCGAAGTGACTGCAAGCAGCCAGGGCGACGTCAAATGCCTGTGAAGCAAGCACGCTGTGTTAATGTCAAGATGTGCAGAGCAAATCACTCGCTGAACTAGGCCACGGCTACAAAATATGCAGGGAAATCACGCCACCGTACCTCTTCAGGCGCGTCGCAGTCAGATGTCGAGCATCTTTCTGCACTTGTGGGAAACCTCGAAGTGACTGCAAGCAGCCAGGGCGACGTCAAATGCCTGTGAAGCAAGCACGCTGTGTTAATGTCAAGATGTGCAGAGCAAATCACTCGCTGAACTAGGCCACGGCTACAAAATATGCAAGGAAATCACGCCACCGTACCTCTTCAGGCGCGTCGCAGTCAGATGTCGAGCATCTTTCTGCACTTGTGGGAAACCTCAAGTGACTGCAAGCAGCCAGGGCGACGTCAAATGCCTGTGAAGCAAGCACGCTGTGTTAATGTCAAGATGTGCAGAGCAAATCACTCGCTGAACTAGGCCACGGCTACAAAATATGCAAGGAAATCACGCCACCGTACCTCTTCAGGCGCGTCGCAGTCAGATGTCGAGCATCTTTCTGCACTTGTGGGAAACCTCAAGTGACTGCAAGCAGCCAGGGCGACGTCAAATGCCTGTGAAGCAAGCACGCTGTGTTAATGTCAAGATGTGCAGAGCAAATCACTCGCTGAACTAGGCCACGGCTACAAAATATGCAAGGAAATCACGCCACCGTACCTCTTCAGGCGCGTCGCAGTCAGATGTCGAGCATCTTTCTGCACTTGTGGGAAACCTCGAAGTGACTGCAAGCAGCCAGGGCGACGTCAAATGCCTGTGAAGCAAGCACGCTGTGTTAATGTCAAGATGTGCAGAGCAAATCACTCGCTGAACTAGGCCACGGCTACAAAATATGCAAGGAAATCACGCCACACGTACCTCTTCAGGCGCGTCGCAGTCAGATGTCGAGCATCGTTTCTGCACTTGTGGGAAACCTCCGCAGTGACTGCAAGCAGCCAGGGCGATGTCAAATGCCTGCGAAGCAAGCGTGCTGTGTTAATGTCAAGATGTGCAGAGCAAATCACTCGCTGAACTAGGCCACGGCTACAAAATATGCAAGGAAATCACGCCACCGTACCTCTTCAGGCGCGTCGCAGTCAGATGTCGAGCATGTTTCTGCACTTGTGGGAAACCTCAAGTGACTGCAAGCAGCCAGGGCGACGTCAAATGCCTGTGAAGCAAGCATGCTGTGTTAATGTCAAGATGTGCAGAGCAAATCACTCGCTGAACTAGGCCACGGCTACAAAATATGCAAGGAAATCACGCCACCGTACCATCTTCAGGCGCGTCGCAGTCAGATGTCGAGCATGTTTCTGCACTTGTGGGAAACCTCAAGTGACTGCAAGCAGCCAGGGCGACGTCAAATGCCTGTGAAGCAAGCACGCTGTGTTAATGTCAAGATGTGCAGAGCAAATCACTCGCTGAACTAGGCCACGGCTACAAAATATGCAAGGAAATCACGCCACCGTACCTCTTCAGGCGCGTCGCAGTCAGATGTCGAGCATGTTTCTGCACTTGTGGGAAACCTCAAGTGACTGCAAGCAGCCAGGGCGACGTCAAATGCCTGTGAAGCAAGCACGCTGTGTTAATGTCAAGATGTGCAGAGCAAATCACTCGCTGAACTAGGCCACGGCTACAAAATATGCAAGGAAATCACGCCACCGTACCTCTTCAGGCGCGTCGCAGTCAGATGTCGAGCATCGTTTCTGCACTTGTGGGAAACCTCAAGTGACTGCAAGCAGCCAGGGCGACGTCAAATGCCTGTGAAGCAAGCATGCTGTGTTAATGTCAAGATGTGCAGAGCAAATCACTCGCTGAACTAGGCCACGGCTACAAAATATGCAAGGAAATCACGCCACCGTACCATCTTCAGGCGCGTCGCAGTCAGATGTCGAGCATGTTTCTGCACTTGTGGGAAACCTCAAGTGACTGCAAGCAGCCAGGGCGACGTCAAATGCCTGTGAAGCAAGCACGCTGTGTTAATGTCAAGATGTGCAGAGCAAATCACTCGCTGAACTAGGCCACGGCTACAAAATATGCAAGGAAATCACGCCACCGTACCTCTTCAGGCGCGTCGCAGTCAGATGTCGAGCATGTTTCTGCACTTGTGGGAAACCTCAAGTGACTGCAAGCAGCCAGGGCGACGTCAAATGCCTGTGAAGCAAGCACGCTGTGTTAATGTCGAGATGTGCAGAGCAAATCACTCGCTGAACTAGGCCACGGCTACAAAATATGCAGGGAAATCACGCCACCGTACCATTTCAGGCGCGTCGCAGTCAGATGTCGAGCATCTTTCTGCACTTGTGGGAAACCTCGAAGTGACTGCAAGTAGCCAGGGCGACGTCAAATGCCTGTGAAGCAAGCACGCTGTGTTAATGTCAAGATGTGCAGAGCAAATCACTCGCTGAACTAGGCCACGGCTACAAAATATGCAAGGAAATCACGCCACCGTACCTCTTCAGGCGCGTCGCAGTCAGATGTCGAGCATCTTTCTGCACTTGTGGGAAACCTCAAGTGACTGCAAGCAGCCAGGGCGACGTCAAATGCCTGTGAAGCAAGCACGCTGTGTTAATGTCAAGATGTGCAGAGCAAATCACTCGCTGAACTAGGCTACGGCTACAAAATATGCAGGGAAATCACGCCACCGTACCATTTCAGGCGCGTCGCAGTCAGATGTCGAGCATCTTTCTGCACTTGTGGGAAACCTCGAAGTGACTGCAAGTAGCCAGGGCGACGTCAAATGCCTGTGAAGCAAGCACGCTGTGTTAATGTCAAGATGTGCAGAGCAAATCACTCGCTGAACTAGGCCACGGCTACAAAATATGCAAGGAAATCACGCCACCGTACCTCTTCAGGCGCGTCGCAGTCAGATGTCGAGCATCTTTCTGCACTTGTGGGAAACCTCGAAGTGACTGCAAGCAGCCAGGGCGACGTCAAATGCCTGTGAAGCAAGCACGCTGTGTTAATGTCGAGATGTGCAGAGCAAATCACTCGCTGAACTAGGCTACGGCTACAGAATATGCAGGGAAATCACGCCACCGTACCTCTTCAGGCGCGTCGCAGTCAGATGTCGAGCATCTCTCTGCACTTGTGGGAAACCTCGAAGTGACTGCAAGCAGCCAGGGCGACGTCAAATACCTGCGAAGCAAGCACGCTGTGTTAATGTCAAGACGTGCAGAGCAAACCACTCGCTGAACTAGGCCACGGCTACAAAATATGCAGGGAAATCACGCCACCGTACATTTCAGGCGCGTCGCAGTCAGATGTCGAGCATCTCTCTGCACTTGTGGGAACCTCAAGCGACTGCAAGCAGCCAGGGCGACGTCAAATGCCTGTGAAGCAAGCATGCTGTGTTAATGTCAAGATGTGCAGAGCAAATCACTCGCTGAACTAGGCCA
>JAZHYW010023545.1:0-26344 GCA_037355805.1 Ixodes ricinus
TAGTACGGCTTGAGGCGCACGACGTGGACGACTTCGGGTCATGGAGGGCGGCGTGATGAAGTGCGTGTTCCGTCGGGCATCACCTCGTAGTTCAAATCGCCGAGTCGGCGAAGCACTTTGTAGGGTCCAAAGTAGCGCTTCAGGAGTTTCTCGCTTAGACCGCGTCGTCGTATTAGGGTCCAAACCCACACACGGTCTCCGGGCTCGAAGCGAACGTCGATCCGGCGAAGGTTGTACCGGGTAGCGTCTACACGTTGTTGATCTTGAATTCGGAGTCGGGCGAGCTGGCGAACTTCTTCGGCTCGTTGAGCTACCACCTGGGCGTCGGGTACCACGGAACCGGGGCTACGGGGCCGTTTCGTATGTTTGGTGAACACAGCGTTAGGATAATACGGATACTTACGAAGCGAGTTTTGCGGACGGTCATAATGGAGAACAAAATCTCAGACAAAAGAAATAAAAAAAATGTGAAAGAAACAGTGTGGTAACCCACAGCTGCTATTTTAGTTCTACGACACCATTCTTTATATACCGGGTGTTCGAAAGAAAAAAAAGAGCTGTGATTTTTGGCCCGCGTAAATCATTGCAGGAAGCTGCCACTTCGTCAGAATGTGAAGCTAGCACTTAGGACAAAACTGAAAATTTAGACAAAAAGGTGCTACCTGAAAAAAAGTAAAAAATAACAGACCAAATATCTCCACGAGCCGACGTCCAAGCAGACCAAATATCGTCGAAACAAAATCAGGAGTTGTGGTCCTCTCGAAGCTTTATTTCACTGAAAATCATTGTCAGCAAGGAATAAAACAATGCCATATTTCTTGCTGCCAAACGTTTTCCCTGATTTAAGCGCCTTATGCGTCCACAACGGCCGTTGCATTTTTGAAATATCAAGTTTAAGGCCCCTACGCACAGTTACGTTTGAAAGCGTACGTTTGAGTGCGTTTGACTGCGTTGTGGCTGCCAGAAACCAGGACATCCCTGGTTCTAATGTTGCTTGACAAGCTGTTTCTTGAATTAGATTCCACGCTTTGTACAAAGTACAGATGTACCGGTTACTAGCTTTCGTTTATCGACGCAACGCAGTCGAACGCACTCAAACGCTCTGAAAAGCAAATGCACTTAATATACTTTACGTGGACGTTTGCTCATAAAAAATTCGTCTTCATTTTTCTTTTCAACCAAGTGACGCCATGTTCTCAAAATCTGGCGTTCTATTCCTGCCTTTAGTGCCATATTATCACGGAGTTTGTGTCTTGTGATGCGTAGTTCGTTTCTGAAGCCCGCAAAACACGATTTTTATTTTTCGAAAACACCCTGTACGACAGAACAGTCTGCCTTATCATAAACTTCACCTGTCAACCCAAAACTAAGCAGACGTGCACGTTTGTTCCACTTTGTTGGTTGCGGGGTCGACGGGCGTAGCATCTGATGATGTTGGATGTTCCGTTGTCTCTAAAAAGAAGGCTGTCATACAAATAAAAGTGCAGTGTGTTATGGTACATTCAATTGCCCTGTTGTTTTATATATATATATTTTTTTGCTTCCCTTTTATCGGTTTTTATATTTTATATAGTATTATGAGGTAGTCCCTGAGACGGAGGACAAAAGAACGAAACGTAAGGGACGAGTCAAAACCTAAGCCGCATTTGGTTACGTTTTTCATTTTGTCCACATATCCGTCTTTGTTTGCAGCATATTCACTGCATGGAGTCAAGTGTTACACGTGCATTTTTTGACCTACTTCTGAGTATAGAAAATAATATTTATGGCACAAAGCAGCGATTTTCCATGCTGTTGTACAGAACGTTTTCCGGAATTCGTATATTTTAAATGAAAATATATTTGTTTATTTACGTATTCTTTTTAGGAGAAAAAGAAAGACCGGGAATGGCTCTCGTGCAGGAAGGACATCCACGGGCACGGTAGGTTTTCTTTGAATATTATGTCATTGTACTTATTCATCCCCATTAAACACACGTCTGTTCGAACCCTCACACTTGGTCAAAGTGCGAAGCCATCCCTCATCTTCTGCGTTGAACATCGCCGTCACTATCACGCAGCACTTCTGCCTTGTTGTTGAAGTTATTAGCAGCAGCAGACCTAACATATCAGCCGATGTCTCCGCCACTGACCCCCGTCCAGACGCCATGAGAAGCCAAACGAGACGAAGCCGACCGACGATCCAACGCTGCTGTCCCCAGCCTCCGACCCCGACGTTCTGACGCCTGTTGACGTGAGCCCCCAGCACGGATCGTGCTGTAGTGCAGCTATGACTGGTGCAGAGGTTTGCCAGGCTGCGGATAGAGGCTGAACTTCAAAGATCTTCCAATCTTCATTGCCATCCCAGTCATCGGCAGCTGTCATTTGTTCTTCTATGTGTGTGCCCTTGTGAGCGTGCTCTGTCTTCGCATTCACCTGAAAGGTCGGCCGTTTTCGTCGGGGAGAGTCCTGTTAGGAAAGTGAAGACGACGACGGTGCAGTGGCGCTCCCGACCATCTCGCGCTAGGGCACACGTGCCGTCTCGGATTCCATAAACACTTTCTGTCTTCTAACCTCTTGCTCTGTCGTGTTCTTTCTGCTGTCGGCAGCATCATCCTCACAGTATAAAGACTACAGGCTCATCCATGTGCAAGCAGGAGTGTAAAAGGTGTGCCTAAAAAAATTCAGTGTTTTTCTTTTTTACCGCAAAAATGAAACATGCAGCGTCGAACGCTCATTCTCCGTCGAAAAGTAGCAATAGGGGTCCGAACCAGATGCCATAGTTTCAGCACGAACCGCTATTTTATTCAAAAGTTATAAGTGAGTTTCTGAAAATTCCCGTATGAAACTTGGGCACATCTCCGCCCGTTTTCGGCAACTGGCGCCATAGAGCTCCATATGTTTGAGAGTTCTGCCAGCTGCCATTTTCACAGTGAAAATATTTGAAAATAGTTTATAACTTTTTATTGAGACAACAGTTAGGGCTGAAACTTTGGCAACTTATTCCGACCTCTATCGCTACATTCGGGAGGAGAATGAGCCTTCGGCAAAGCGTAGATTATTTTTAAAATAAAAAAAAAACGTGTCAATTTTTAGGGGGGCACTTTACACATCGTAAGGAGGCTCCGAGAAAAACGCAGGTAAAAGCAAAACAAAAATGCGCAACAAACAATATATTGTCACGCACGTCGCTGAGTGAGCGCGTACGTGGCCGATTGGTTCCCGCTCTTGGCGGTGGCGCGAAGGATATGGGTTCGATTTCAGGGAGCGGGATGACGAGAACTCTCTCGTCTGAACGAGTTACGAATATTCTACGCGCCGGACGTTTTAGGCCGAATGTTCGAGCAACAGACGCGGCTACAAAGCACGCTCCGCGTGGCAAGCCGTAGTCAGTCTCGCCCCAGCGTTTGATCATGCTGTGTGGCCGCCATCGACGCCTGCGACTCTAATCTTTTTCTATTTTATTTTGGGCATAAGTTCGTCCAATTACACGTTTAGTTTCTTCAGTTATCATCACCTCATCAATTATCATTTGTGACAATATCAACTAGAAAATATTAAGTTGATTTGTTACGAAAGATTGAGTTTAAGGGCATGCTTTCAATGTGAATATTACTGAGCATTATCGAAAAACACTAAATCAACAAATTGCTCAACGATAAAAGGTAAACGCGGTATTTTACGGCTTTCTAAAAACCGCACATTTTCGACTGGTTTTGAAGTTTGTGTTCGCAATCGGAGCGCTTCTCGGCACCGACGGCACCGCACCCCGTGGAGAAATAGTGCAACCACCCTCTGCTGCGTCGCGCGAGGTTCGCACGATGTTTTATATAAAACTTTTATACGCCTTTTTGTACTTTATCAAGTACGAAAAGGCTTATATAAGTTTGAGATGTCCAAACTTCTTTTATATCTAGAGACAAGGTCGGTGCTTTTTATAATAAAATCTACAGTGACAACAAAATTGTTTGCCTTATATTTCATTAGATTGCGGTACAAAAAAGCTCTATGCAGCTGTAGCACGATGATAAATGGAGTCATAGTAAAGGGTATAGAATAAGATATTGCAAACCATACATATTTTAATAGGCACCTAAATAAACCATAGGGAAAGCCATAGGCTGCTGTAGAACGCTGACCTAAAGGATGCATAGAGTAAACCATGAAAATCTCTATAGCAGGCCATACAATTGGATGCTGATGTCTGAACGAACCGTAAAAAAGCCGTAGTCAACTATAGAACTATAGAACACTCAAAGAGAAGGACCTAAAATGTTTTATAGCAAACCGTAAAAAAATCTAGACGGCAAAAGGAACCAAAGGAAAAGCCATAGGAGGGTAATGGCCTCGATGCTAAGGGCGGGTATAGCATCCTTCCTAAAGAGAGCCATAGAAAATCCACATAAAATATGTAGCTTTCCATCTAAAAAGCTATAGATAGTTGTAGCTAACGAGTGATAGGCAATAGAAAAGGTTATTGAAAACCATAGGGAAACCAGAGAGAAAAGCTATAGACCGCAATAAAATCGGCTACAGGTAATTGGGCCAATATTTTATCGCCGGTCATATAAAATATTTTGTATAGCCGACCTAAAACCAATTTTGTATGAGCATTCTGAGCTCTCCGATTGGTTGTTCGAGTTACGGAAGACGCTGTCGTGAGAGCAACAACGCGCCCTCGCGTGGATCCTGAGCTTGCGGGACACCGGAAGTTCAAGGTTTCCAGTAGGAGAACGATCGTTTTAATCCTCTCATTTAAGAACGCGTTCGTGAATACCGATTTCTCCTCGTCTTTGGATGTTCGTAACTTGAAACATTTGAGCTAAGTTGTCGTAGCCGAAGTAGATCTTCATGAATCTGTCCTCAGATCAACTTCCCGGTTTTAAAGTAATTTCTAGATCAACAAAGCTGATTATGCAGGAAAGATATGATGAATTCAATCATTATGCTGTTAATTCCAACCGCGTAAAACGATTTCAGAAAGTGGTGGTGCGGCAGCTTATCAAAAGTTTTGTATGAGTCTAAGAGTACTGCGTAGACCTGGTTTCTATTATTTACTGGAAGTTCGAAGTCATGACACGTCATAAATAGCTCCTTAACAGTTGATATTCGTGCTAAAGGCTGTGTTTAACGTTTAAATCAATTTTTGTTTTTAAATTGGGTGAGATGTCGGCAGGCCTTGTATTCTAATGATTTTTGATTTGTTGATGTAGGTAACATTGGGCGAGAATTGGGCACGCTCGAAAGATTCTCTCGAATTTAATATTGGAATACCACGAGTCGAATGGAGAAGCATGCATTCGGACAATGGTTTAATAACAATGACATGTCATGATATATGCATTCAGCATAGTGACATAAAAATAACGTTCAGATAACATAAAGCGTAATGTGAGCGATTTTAGCATCATCTGTTGTATCGATAAAGATATCCGATATCGACAGAAAACTTTCTGAACGAAACAGCAGTGAAGATCAAGTTTTAAGAATAACCGCAATTTAAATAAATACATTTTCTTTGACGTGAACGTATAACAATGATGTGTTGAAATATTGATGTGCACTTCAGAATCAGAATCAGTTTATTTTTGTCACAGCGCTTTTTACACACGTGACAAGGGGGGCCAGGAAAAAAAGCTGCAAGTTTGCAGCTTGACGGGTTCCTACCCCCAAAACACAGGGCAGAGCGGCACTGTCATCAAAAACACACACAAAAAAACACTGAAAATAACTTACGTAACATGGCATTTATCAATAAAATAAGTATCATCTCAATACACATTGAATTAGAAAGATATTACAAACATAAGACAAACATTGTAGTCATTACAGGAAAGTTTAAATTTTACGGACATTTACCGAAAGTTTACCAACACTCACCTCCAGACATGAAAGAAAAACACAACAATGATAACTTATATAAGATGTCGTATAAAATAAGTGTCATTTAAAGTAGGTTGCGCTTCAAAACAGACTGAAGTAAAAGATATAATAAACACAAGACAAGCATTTTGCACTCAATATAAGAAAGCCTGAGTTGTATGAGCATTTAATGAAGGTGAATCAACTTCTTGGGAATATAAGGTGTTTAAGAGTAAAGGTAATTTGTAACTCAACCTCTGGAAGCCAAAATTAGTTCTAGATGATGGGATTCGCCATGGATGCCAATGACGTGAGGGATATAATGATACATTATTTTCAAGTTTAGCAAGGTCAAAAATTACTGTAATGTGTTCTCTTAAGGCACGATGATATGTGACTGTTAATCTATTAGAGTACATGTTGGATACGTCAAGTATTTTATGCTTTATAAATAAAGGAAGAGAACTATAATCACGTGGGACATCTTCAATTATCCTTAATGCTTTTTTTTGCATTAACCTCAACCTGTCAAGGTTACTTTTTGTTGTTGTCCCCCAGACCAGATGGCAATAACAAAGAATTGAATGAAAAAGGGAATTATATATTAATTTTTTTATAGTTACAGGAAATACTTTCTTGTATTTGTTCATTATCCCAACTACTTTACAAAGTTTTTTATGTATGTGAGAAACGTGGAGATTCCACGACATGTGTTCTGAGAACACAACGCCGAGGGTCTTCACGCTGTCAACACATTCTACTATATTTGGCCCAAGGTACAAATCACTGGACAATGCGATCCGTGATCCTGGACATTTAAAAAGGACTGCTTTTGTTTTGGACGGATTTATAGACAGAGAATTTATGGTGACCCAGTGTTTTAACTTGCGTAAAAAATAGTTTCCTTTGGAAGTGAGTATATCTTCTCTTGAGTCAGAAAAAAAGATGCTGGTATCATCTGCATACATAATTAGCTTGGCGGAAGTTTCTATATTTGTAATATCATTGACGTAAATAATAAACAACAGGGGACCTAATATGCTTCCCTGTGGAACCCCAGAGGAAATGCGCTGCATGTTGGATGGCGAGTTTCCAATCTGAACATATTGGTGGCGATATTGTAGGTAGGACGCAAGAAGTGATAAGGGAATACCACGTATACCGTAACATTTTAACTTGTCAAGAAGAGTCTTGTGGTTTATTCGATCGAACGCTTTGCTAAAATCTATAAAAATCCCTAAAGTTAAAAGTTTATTCTCAAAATTTTCTAATATTAATTCTTTCTGTACTAGTAAAGCTGTTTCTGTGGATCTATGTTTCCTAAAACCGAATTGCGATTCCGTTAACAAGGAGTATTTACCCAGAAAATTGTAAAGTCGAGAACACATTATTTTTTCAATGGGCTTTGAAAAAATAGGAAGGATGGAAATCGGACGGTAGTTGCTTAGATCATTCCTGTCCCCACCTTTATAAAGAACAGAAACTTTAGCGACCTGCATCCTCTTCGGGAATATACCGGATGATAATATAAGATTATACAAATGAGTTAAGCATGGAAGTATCAAATCCAAGACCAACTTCACAGGTCCGATTTGGAGATCCTCACAGTCATGACTGCGGCTATTTTTTATATTCATAAATGTAGAGAAAACTTCGCCTTCATCAGTAGGATTTAAAAAATGGTTTCATTGCAGGTGGTAAAATTATTTATGGCTGTACTGTTATAAGTACTGTTTCCCACACTTACAAAATAGTCATTGAATTTATTGCTAAGTTCGGTACCGGATACTTCCCTGTTATTAATGGTCATGCTTTCAATACCGTCCTGGTTCGGGTTCCGCATTACGGAGTTCAAACGCTTCCACATAATTTCGGGCTGCCTAAAACAGCACTCGTCAAATTTGGCAGCAAAATAACGTTGTTTTGCACGTTTTAACTGCGTATTTACGAAGTTTCTAAATTTTTTGAATTCCCGCAACTGTACTTCGTCTCGAGTTTTAAGAAAGGAATCATACAAAAAATTTCTTTTTTTAATTTGTTTCAAGAGCAGTCTACTGATCCAAGGCTTTCGAGACTTTTTGTTGACATTAATTGTTTTATATGGAAACGCTGTGCAGTATGCACGTTTCAGCTCGTTTAAGAAAAGGTCATAGCATTCGTTGACATCATTAGACCGTAGCACATGACTCCAATCAACAGTGATAATATTTTCTCTGAATTTTTTATGTGTTTCAGAACTTATGTCTTGTAATATTAAAGGAGGTCTTGTGGTTTCTTTTAGTGGGATATTTTGATTAACAAACATGAATATGGGAAGGTGATCACTGAGTCCATAACTAAGAACACCCGCAGTGATAATGCTCTCATCATGGTTGGTCACAAAAAGATCGATCAATGTTGATGATGAGCTTGTAATTCGTGTCGGGGGTATAATCACATTACAAAAACTATTAGACGTCAGTAAAACAATCAATTCATCTTTGAGGCGAGAGTCTTCTAACATGTTTATATTGAAATCGCCACCGACGACCAACTGACATCTTTCATCATTGGCAAAAGAAAAAACATTTTCTAAGAAGCTAATAAAGGCCGCAACGCTTCCAGTAGGTGGGCGGTATAAAACTGAGTAGATAAAACGATCTTTTTTTATACAAAGTGCTTCATAGTCTGGCGTCACAATAGAATAATCGCTGAGCAGCTCAAATCCAGAAACACTAGTCTGCAATGACACACCGCCACCACGACCGTAACCCCGATTAAGGACAAAATTACTGTAACCCGGTAGAACAAAGAAAGCATCATCATCTCTGTACCACGTTTCGGTAAGCATGACCACATCAAAAATTATATCTAATGACTCGAAAAGCAACGTGAGGTCTTCGCCTTTTAATCTGGCGGATTGCACATTTAGGTGAAATAAGCTTAATGATTTATTAGTCCGCTGTTTTAAATATCGGTTTAGGACTTCGACTGTCACCATTCCAAGATTTACAGCCATATTGGGGGGAAAAATCAGACATTGAAGGTTTCATAAAAGCAAGTTTCGGCTAGCAGATCTTATCAAGATCTCTTTCATCGGAGATTGTAACGATGGGGGCATTGTCTGCCTTTCGAGCAAGTATCTTGGCATTTCGAACCCAAACGTATCGCCATTGCATCTCACGCTTCCGTGACGTTGCCATTCCAAGTAGTCTTTTCAGGGCGGGGCATAAATGCTCGTTAACGTAAACAGGCGTGGTATCTGGAAGACCAAGATCCCGGCATGTAATCCTTTTTTCTTTGCCTTATCGAGAACAGAGTCTCGTTTTTGCTGCCTTTGAAATTGGACTATGACGTTACTCTTCGTCATCTCTCTAGTCGGAACGCGGTGGCAAGTTTCGATGTCGGTCAAGGTAATTTGCTCTCCAATTAGATTCCCGATCTGAAATATCAGATCCGTGATGCTTTCCGTCTCAGTCTTTGGAATTCCCTTCACCTCAAGGTTGTGGCGCCTCGAATACTGTTCACACTGGATAAGTCTTTGTTCATTTTCTTTTAATGATTTCGAAACCTGATTGCATTTTTCACTGAGTTCCGTGTTTGCCTTCCGGAGGGCGGCGTTCTCGACTATAACAGACGCTATCTTTTCTTTGAATTCCTCAAAGTCCTTATTGATAAAGTTCATTCCATCGTTTATTCCCTTGAGCTCTGTATGAATGTCTCGAAGTTCATTGCGGAGGTCCCTTTCTAAGGTTTCTCTCATTATCTTACATTCTTTTTTAAATTCTTCTTTCAGTTCAGTCATTAATTTTGTCATATCCTTTGCCATGACAACTTTAGCTTTAACCTCAAATCTTTAAAAAATCCTTCAAATAATTAAATAGCACAGCCATGATATTGTCGCCGTTGTATGTCAAGCTATGGCATAATTTGCAAATAAAGAAACCGGCTGCGTTCCTAATTTTCATATCAACGGGCCGCATCAGAAGACACCCAGTCAACACAACTTGCACTTAGCGAAATTCATTGATCTGGACTTCCGAAGGCTAGGAGATCACTCACTAAGGGCGGAGTAGAAGATAAGTGCGCACAGTTGCGAATGGAGCAAAGCGCAATTCGTACATCGTCAGGTAGGTCTCCTCGTCACACCCAGCACTCTGACCGTGTAATAAGGGTGTAACGGTGAAGTCAATGAGCTGAACGTTTGTCGCATCGACTCAACTTTGTCATGACGACGGGCAGCAACAGAAGCATTGGGGTCGATTAGTTGTCATCGGCGCGTTGCAGTCCGTGCATCGCGCAACACTGTTAGCACAAGCAAGCGATAGCGTTTTTTGTTTTATTTTAGACTTCAAAGGTTGTTGTCTAACCTGCAACTTTCGTGCGATAAGCTAATTTGGAACATTAACAGAAGTGGTAAAGCTTGGTGACCGGCATTCCCCTTTGAAAGAAAAACACGGAAACTGCGCCGATGTCATTTTTGAGCTAACAATGTCGCACATTCACTCCGCAACGCTGTGAGAGCGAGTGGGACATCAGCGATTTTTAAATTAGTTATCCACATGATCACCAATCTGGCTAGGAGTTTTGATCAAACACTTTCTATTTGAAGGGACAAAGATCACTATAGTCATTGACATAGTGAGAGCGGCACGCCATGTCTTTCGAACGCCCCCCCCCCCCTTCCCCTACCGAAAAACCCAGTATCATTTTTCACTCTCTGGATTGTGGAAATAGAAATTTATCTGGATTTTTTGTGGATTTTTGGGTTTCACAGATCATTCCTTTGTCTGCAATGTAGTTCTCAGGTTTCGAGAAACAATTCTAGATTGATTTCCAGTTTTATAATCCGGACAGTGAAAAGTTATACTGGGTTTATTAGTAGGGCGGCGTCTAACACGCCCTCCACGCGCTCCACCGTGCTTTGGATGCGTGCGCGCTCGACGTACACGGGACGACTAAGCATTGTCGAAGGTAGGTCGCTCCCACTGAAGACGGGACAACTGAAGCCTCTCCTAGCCATTGTCACCATGTCTATGACTATGACTGTTCCCCATTAACGGTGTCGCACTATGTGTATAGTATTGGCATTAGTTCGCAATCAATAACATCCGAGTTCCGCAAATTATCTACGGCGTAATCGGGTAGGCGGGAAACTACAGGGACCCGTTCAAGCCACACTGGAACGCTGCAAATGTAACAAGAGTGCCCAGAATGCTTCTTCTTAGAACGCACCACTTGGTGCAGTCTATAGCAGAAGTGTCCAAACCGCAACCCGTGGATCTTATGCGGCTCTTCGCGAGGTCAATTTCTGCTCAGAACTCCCTAGTAAACCTCTCACCCCCCTCCTCCGCAACATTAAAAGACTAGGAAAAACATCAGAATGCCTTCTCTCCACTAAAAATTAAAAAAGACGCAAGCCTTAAAAAATTAATACGGCGAAAAGTCAGTTAGTGAAGAGAGCGATCGAAATGAACGCAATAATGCAGACGACAAATGTATCACACTTTGAAAATTGTATCTTTGCATTGATGTATCAAATTCGCAGATGTTACCTAAATATAAAACTGCAAAATGCCTACCAGGAAAGTTTTTTTTTGTTGTTTTCTGTTGTACAACAACGAGCCAGATAGCACCGGTTTCCCATTTCACGGCTACTCTTCTTCGAGGAAGAATGAACCATAATCCATGCTACGAGCTCTCTTTGTATATCAAAGTTACGAGTGCTGTCACGTGATCTTTGGCTCTACACCTTACCGGGCGCAACAATATAGTCACGTGACGTATTCCTAGTGTACGATTGGATCGATTGCGAAGTAACGCCCGTCCTTGTCTACTTCGTGATAAAACGGATGTGGGATCGTCCCCTTTGCTCGACCTTGGGGCGTTGAACCGGCTACTGTATTTCGCGTGGCTGGTGAGGAACGGAACTTGCATGGTACTCGTTATAAGTAATTATATTACTCCTAATCGCATACTTTTAAGGTAATGTTGTAATGTTTTGAAAACTTCTGCTAGGAAGTAATCACAAGAATAATCTGATTACTTTTGGAAGCACTCAAGGGAGCACTGTTTTCCTTCGCGTTCCTAATGGCACCATTTGTGTGAGGCTTGATCAGGATTGTCGATTTGCTTGCGCTCAATAAATGCATTTAAATGGCTCAGAAAGAACTGAGGGTGGGCTGTCATCTATGACTTCACGGTGAATTGGTCGAGGTTTCGAAATAACGTTTTATTTATTGTGAGCCAAGATCGTCAGAACATCGCGATTGTACGGAGACAAGTGAACGCTTGGGAAACCTTAGTCGTACTCAACTGATATGACAGAAATCTGGAGCAGCAGCTATGGGAGTAATACCAACAACTCTCGAGAAAAAAAACGGTGTGTGAATGTGTCTGTCTTTTTTTTTTTAGTGTGCGCGCATAATTTGTTAGGGTACAAAGCGCGTGCGAGTATTTGCGCACAGATTGAACGATACCTTGTGAAAGCTATTTTTTTAAATGCGATCATTTGGGCTATTCCGTTCATTTTCTTGGCTTAAACTTCGGGTGAATGTGCGAAAATCTGCGTTACTGTTTTTTTTTAATAATGAACGTGTAATAAAACGTTTTTCTGGAATATAATATTAAAGTGGTTCAGATATACTTGACTTTCCTTTGAGTCTTTTTGCCTAGGTCCAATTAAAGTGGTAATTGAAACCATGATAACGTATTTAATGGTTGTTTTGTCTTGCCTTTGACTCCAATCATTACACCATTTCTGCGTGTTTTCTAAAGAATCACTCTATATTTTAAGTGAGTGGGGAGTTGATTATACTCTTTCTTTAGGCTGTTAACAAAATGGGACCCTATGTTGAGTTTGTTACAAAATTACGCCTGATATTTAAGGTGTCAGACTACAAAAACATTTTTTTAGGGTACTTCCATTTTGCATACTTTTTTTAGTGTGTTCGAGATTATAGAATTGTTTTGTGGTGTTTTGTTACGTGAACAAGCGTGTTACCGATGAGACAGGCCAAAGTCATAAATAAAGATGTTGTACTCTTTAGTATATATGATAAACTCTGGTGGCATAGAATCAGTTAAAGCTCACTTGGCCGCTTGTTTTGGCTGCGATTTTGAGGGGGTGAACGCTTTTAGTCCTTCTATAACTTTCTTTCAGTGACTGCCACCTGCTGAAAAACACCAACGCGTGCTTTACTTGTTATGTATGTCTAGGAATAATTCTGGGTGGCATTTTGTAATGCATTGTTGCGGCGGCCCTTCAAAACTTTGCAGCAGAGCACCTACGCATTCTGCTTGAACGGGTGACTGCATTACATGTGTGAGGCTTATATATTTGGAATATGATGAACTGACCGCTTGTTTCCTATGTGGGCTAAGGGGTGAACGCTGCTGAGGTTTTTCTAGATTTTACTGCGACTTTTTTTATTAAGCTAAGCTAGAGAGCGGCCGATGGTACGAGCGTAGGGGCTAACCGTCGGAACGTCGCAATTCTACAGAAACGAGTTAACTTGTGTGGAATCTTGGTCGTCGTCAAATAATATGGCAGAAAAGAGGAGCCGCCGCTACGCAGGAGAATTACCAAAGGTGCAGTGTCCCGGCCATCCTCCTCTACGTGTTCGTCCACCGGCTTGTCGAGCGTAGAGTGCTCCGTCGCTTTGCGCTTTTAGTCTGTGTATCAGTTTGTATTTCGTTGAAGGTGAGAGTAGCACTGCGACTTGGGGGTCATTCAATGTACAGAGTATGGAGAGAAAAACGAATGCAGCTTTTATAGGTTTGGAAATATCAAGGGATTATTCTGAACATCAATAAACTAATGTTATAGTAGGAGTTGTTTCATGACCCTTCTGGTAATGTTGGCTTATAAATAAAGGTTAAAGGGTGTCTCAAGCCTAAAATCTGCGATCGTAGGTCTCGAGCACGTTTATGTACCATCAACTACGCTGCCACATTATCAAGCAAAGAAAACTAATATCTCATCATAATATTAATTCGAGAAACTCAGACTTGGATATTGGCATTTTCGCTTCAGAACTCCACGAAACCTGCGACGTGACGGAGACTGAAGTCACAAATCATGACGTCACGCCTTTTTTGTTTCCCCTTCTTTTAAACATCGAACCGCTCTCAAAAGCCAACAAGCGGGAAGCAATGTATGGATGGCGAGGACGGCCGAGGAAGGAGCGCCCTCTGGAGACGACAACCTGATCCTTTTACGACACGATTCGTTTATCGCGTGAGTTGCAATACGAGGATTTTCCAGGGCTGTTTTGTATGCTTTATTTTTTAGATCGCGAGCTGCAATTTCGTGGACACTTTCGCGAGCAGGTTCTGGTACCGCCCAGAAGGTTTTTATATGAAACTAACGACCCCCATTTTAGACTGAAGATGCCCTTTAAGAGTCATGTGACCGAGTGAACCTCTCACATTGCGATGACACTGTTTCACTGGTAACGTTATTTTTTTTCAACGGTTCCGTCGTTTATGAAGGATCAAGCTACCTTTTATATTTTCATATTCAACGAAATTACATATGCTTCATTGAACTTGGAGACGCTTCAGCTTGGCCTTTAAGATTGGAACGCGATAGCATTATCGGGCCCCGCTCGCGTTGCCTCCTCATTCGCTTCTCATTGTCTTCGAGCCAGTAAGCAGGAAGTGCGGCGGTCATGTCAGTAGCGTGTCTCGCTCCCAATCGAAGGGTCGTGGGTTCAAAACCCACCTAAAATTCTTCAATTTTTTTTAATGGCAAATGAATTACACTATAAAGTAAAATCATTCGAGAAATGCGGGGACCTTCAATTCGCATTACAGGTCATGATTTTAAGCACTTGCATTTCAGATGTGACGTCACGCTTCACATGCGATTTTCATTTTGTTCGAAATTCCCAAGCAATGTTATGTGGCAGTGACGTCATGACCGTATCTAGCCAATCAGGATTTTCCCGTCACAACGGAATCGACGCCGGCTTTTCTGCGACACGAGCTTGCAAGTATCATCGTGCTAGATGTTGAAATTGGTTTTCGCGTTAGAAATGTCTATAAGTGGAATAATATGAGTAGTTGTACTTGTGTTTCTGTTTTTGTTTCTTCATGTTTCTATTAGCGCAATATTATGAGCCGCTGTGCTAGTGTTTGTGTTCTTATCTTTGGGCTTTTTTGTTTTTGTTTACAATGTTGCTTTCCAGCCAAAATACGTCAAAGAGACTGTACCTTGTCAAGGTGCAACAGAAATGTTTGTCCTGGTTTTATTTTATCTTTGTAAAAAACAAAATTATAAATAAAAAACGCCTGTAACCGCCGCAAAAGTTCCTAGAAGTAGTGTCGACTCCTTTTTGATTCTTTCGTTATTATTTAATAGTTTATCTATCATATTCGCATCTCTTTTCTTGCATCTGATAGATTTCAAACTTGTGGATGCCAGTTGAAAAGACAAAACGCACGTGCAATGCGCACCAAATGTACACGGAACACGAGAACTGTTTGCTTTCACTGGGCAGCGCTATCATGGAGGAAACTCCACAAAGGCTCCCTGATGTCGCAGTTCCGGATGATTCGTTGGATGTCACGCCACAGAACGGGGACTCCGGGGCCGCCAGAATATTGGTGTTACTATAAAATACAAAGTTCCTGTGGCCTGTATACGTTTGGTGAGCACTATGACCGGATGATACGGATACGTCCGAAGTCAGTTGGCGGGCACTCATACTGGAGAAAAAAATCCTCGATAAAAAAATAAAAGAAAAATTAAAACAGAGACGATGTGTTAAAGCACAGCTGCAATTGTACAGTGACAGATGTACAGTAACAAAAAAAGTTAATTTCACATTTCGTACGATTGACGTAAAAAAAACAGAAAAAAACTATAGGCAACTGTAGGGCGATGGTAAAGGGAATCATGGGACGACCTATAGAATATCCTATAGGAAACCATACAGAGTCTACAGGTGCATAAAAAACCATAGGAAAAGCTACAGGCATATATAGCAGAATGGGTAGGGACAGCCATAGGACGAACTATAGAACGAGCTATAGCGGACCATTCAGAGAGCAATGGGCGAGTAAAAAACCACCGGAAACGCCATAGGCTGCTATAACACGCTGGCTAGAAAGATCCACAGAGTAAGTCATAAAGATCTCCACACCAGACAATATAAGAAGCTATAGATGACTAAAGAAACCATAGGAAAGGCCATAAGCAGCTATAGAACTCTGGCTAAAGAGATTCAAAGAGAAAGCTCTAGAAATCTCTATAGCAGACCCTACAAAGCTCTATAGACGGCTAAACGAACCAGAAGAAAACCAATAGGTGGGTATAGTAGCTTTTCTAAAGAGACCCAGAGAGTAATCCATAAACATTTCTATAGCTTTCCATTGAAAAAGCCAGAGATAGTTAGAGCTAACCAGTGGTAGGCCATAGAAAAAGCTAGTGACAACCACAGTGAAACCATACAGAAAAGTTATAGCCAGCCACACAAAAAATCTTTCATAGTCGTCCATAAACCATTTTGCATGTTCATGCTGAGGTCTCCGACTGGTTGTTCGGGTTGCCGAAGACGCTCTCGCAATAGCAACAGCCCGCTCTCGCGGGGATCTGGAGCTTGCGGCACACCGGAACTTCTAGTTTTGCTGTACAAAAACGTCGTTCTACTCCTGCCACTTAATAACGCGTTCGTGAATACCGATTCCTCCACGTCTTATGATGTTCGTAACTTGCGCACTTTTTAGCTAAGTTGCCGTAGCCGAAGAAGCTCTTCATGAATCTGGCCTCAGAGCAACTTCCCTCGTTCTAAAGTAATTTCGGGAACAACAAAGCTGATTGTCCAGAAAATATATAATGAATTCAATTATGATAGTGTTAATTCCAGCAGTGTAAAACGATCGCAGAATGTGGATTGTGAGGCATCTTATCAAAAGTTTTGCCAGAGTCCAAGAATACTGCGTAGATCTGGCTCCTGCTATTCACTTCAAGTTCGAAGTCATGACACGTCATAAATAGATCCTTAACAGTTTATATTTGTGCTGAAGGCTGTGCTAAACGTTTAAAACAATTTGTTTGTTCTTAAATTGGGTGAGATGTAGGCAGACCATGTATTCTAATAAATTTCAAATTGCCGATGTAGGTAGCATTGGGCGAGAGTTGAGCACGCTGGGAAGATTGTCTGAATTAGGTACCGGAATCCCGCGAGCATTTTTCAGTCGATGGGATGCATGTATTGGGACAATGGTCCATTAACAATAGCACGTAATGGCAGATACAGTCAGCAAAGTGAAGTATTTAATAACGTTCATATAACATTAAGCTCAATTAGACCGACGTTAGCATCAGGTATTGTATAGATATAGATATTTCGTATCGACAGAAACTTTCTACACAAAACACAGTAAAGACCAGATATTTTCTTTGACACGAACGTATAATAACAATGCATTGAAATATTGGTGTGCCCTCTAACTTGAAATTTTGAAAAATTCTTCAAATAATTATTTCGGACAGCCATGATATAATCACCGCAGTAGGTCACGCTATGGCATCATTTGCCCATAAACAAAGCGGCAGCGTTTCTAATTTTGATATTAGCGAGCCGCATCGGAAAGAACCCGGTCAACACAACTCGCACTTAAGGAAATTCATTGATCTGGACTTCCGAAGGCTAGGAGATCACTCAGTAAGGGCGGAGTAGAAGATAAGTGCGCACAGTTGAAAAATGGTGCTCTGGCATGCATTTCTAACACCTCTAGAATAGACCGCGGTTATTTAGTATCAAGCTCAGGAACAGCACACGCTAGTAACGATATGCTGCTCCAATCTTTGAAATGTATGTTTGGTCTGCTTGCTGTAGCAAACGCCATTTGCATGTCATTGGCGATCTGCTATGGTGAATCTGATCAAGAAATCAACTCGTTTCTTTATAAATGGACTCGCTCGGGCCATGATGTCGCCTTCGTCTGCTGCGGCGGATCTTGGGACGCCCACGACATTGAATGGCAGAAGGGCATCAACGTGAAAGGAACACGGTGGTGCGGGCACTGGAGCAAACTGAGGACCCTCATTGAAGACAACGCTGTGTACGGAGTTCGGACCCTTCTTATGACCTACCGTCACCGGGGAAAACCAGAAGCCTGCATCGACCCGGTGCCCAAGCACTACACGCTTTGGTATGCAGCGAAGTGGCTGGTGGTCGGGCATTTCGAGTCATGCCTGCCTTCCCGCGACTTGTTTCGTGGTGAGCAGATGAAGCTTTGTTGTTGCGTTGTTTTGGCGCAGTTCCAGAAATCTGGAATGGTAACCACTGATATCGGGGCTAATCGGTCCCGTGAATATCAACGACCCGAAAGAGATCACCGTTTAAAATATCACCAAGGGGAGAGTTTGCTGCGCAGTTTTGTTTCGTTTTCGGGGAAGCAGGTAAAAATAGCCTGCAGGGTGTTGCCGGGTATATCTAAAACCTTCACAAGTTGCGAAGGGTACAAGAGGGAAATATTACAAGAGGCACTGACGCTGCTTAACGCAACAGTTGTGAAGGTAGCATTCTCGGCAAGGACAGATCTGAACGAGTACCGAGCCGAGGAAATCGATATTTACATGCTTTTTCACCAAATATTTAGTGAACTAATGACAGATTTTGATCTACCAGTAGTTAATGATTTCGGAGTAATTACGTTCTATGTGAAGAAATCAAGCACGATTCCAGTCACTGCCGTATATGTCATTGAAAGTTCTAAGCTGTTGATGTATTTCTGGGTGCTATGCCTCGCCCTTTGCTTCGTCACGCTCATTGTTACAGATATACTAGATGCCACCACGTCTAGTATAACCGTGGCCTGCGACACTCTGCTTTTTCTCGTCGCAACGTTCTATTCGACGTCTTGCGAGTTGCCAGTCCCTGTTCGGTACTGTACGAGTCGTCGCTTGATCGTCCTGGCATGGGTCATGGGCAGCTTTACCCTTTCGGTGTACTTCAAAAGCGAACTGACTTCTTGGCTGGTCGATCGCATTTCAGAACCAATCGTGGACGATCTGATTAAACTCGAAACGGCTCTGGACGCTCTCACAATTCGACCTTGCGTTACTAGAGACACACCGCGGGATTTGGCCGTTCTTGATTCAGGTGACACTGGAGTCATGAGAAAACTGGAAATGTCTCTTGGTCCGCGCAGTGAAGAGATGACGTTTCGGGACTGCTTCAAATGTGCTTTAAAGAAAGGCCGGCTGTGCTTCACCGTCAGACAGTTGCCATGCTACATGCGTTCTGTCTACCCCAGATTCACCGAGTCTAAAGATCCCCTGGCGTTAGTCTACGCGGGGGTACCTGTGCGAAAGCACTACAGCCTGAGGATGGCCTTTCGTTCTCTCGTTCAAAGAGTAGACGAGACGGATTGGTTACACATGGCTAACATAGGGTGCGCTGCTTCTCAACCAAACGAGGAAATGCCGCCGACGCAGGAGTCTATAAATTTGCTCGTGGTTGTGCAGTTCGTATTGCCGTTTTTTGGTGTGTCTGTTGTTGTTTTCTTTCTGGAAGTGCTCTTTGGTCGCGCTTTCGTTCTGCCTGCTGCGAGTCTGACAAGATTACGGTAGTGTAAGAATTATGTAAAAGGGGTAAGACTTGGCATCTACGCTTTTCTTGCGAGTGCATTATCGCTATACGTTGTTTTCTGGTCTAACACCTTTGTATCACTGCAGCCGTTGAGTGCTCTGAGAGGCGAAGCCCACCTGCGGCTGTTGAATTTTGTAGAATGCTTTGTTTGCTGGAGCGATCACGCATAATATTTATTTTGTTGCGAACGACACTGCTGCGTGTGACTTTGGAGGTGTAACACAAAGAATTAATATATCTTACTTTGTTGTTGAGTTTCAATGTCCAAGTTTCATTGCTTTATTGAACTCTAATAAAAATAACTGCAAATCCATCGCGTCTTCTTTGTAATAATTTGTATGGTGCATGCCTGATGCTAACATCTCTTAAAAATCGTTTCATATCTTTAATATTTATATACACACTGACGAAGGTCATTGACCTGAATCCTATAAAACAAGATGGTATTCTACAGGTTTGCATGTATGTCATCGGTTACTAGGCGCAAGAAAGTTGTCATTTTAGGAAAGTGGTCTGGGTCAACCTGCTTCAAACGAAACATCCGAGAGTATTTAGGCTATGGCGTAACGTTTATCCCAGCGAAAGAAGCTCGGATCTTGCGCAATTCTTAATCATTGTGGCGCAGTTGTCGTTTATGCGCCTCCTCCTGGCTTCGATCGTGAGGGTCTTTACGTTATTTGAGCTTTCTCTTGATTCCCCAGCTGTGCCTTGTCCGTCCTTGTACGACGAGCCAACTCAGAAGGGCTGAGGGCGGAAGGCTTCTAGGTGGTCCTCAGCATGACTGAGGACCCCTAGAAGACAAGCCCTTAGTATGACGTGATCGTTAGTGAAGTCCCGAACCGCCCTGGGCGGCGAACAGGTTCGTCTTGACATTGCCGCTTGCTAGCATCGCGCTCGTTCTGAGACACGGCAGCACGCGGTGGCGGCAATGTTGAAGCAACCTAGGCCTCGCTGCATGGGTTGTTACGTACGGCCAGGGCCGAGGCTCAATCGACGCATCAACAGACCTGCCGAGTATGATCGCCGAATGCTGTCTAATTAATAAGGGGATGAACTGAGGCTGCGACAGCGGATTACTAGGTGAGGACCCCCAGCGCCGGCGCCAACTACTGGAGGCAGACCTCAGTTACAATGGACGGGGCAAGTTCGTCTTCTCCAAAAAAAGGAAGGGCTCCCAGTGAGGACTTCCGTCAAGGTCGACCTTTCTTCTGACAGGGGCCTTCAGTCCAGATTATTGTCTGCCGCCATCCGCGGATTATCCAGCGAAACTCTTTCCCGAGTAACGACGACGCTTGATTGAGGGGGCCGTCAGGCTTGACGTCTCACGGGCCGACAGCGGACGTATGGTCGTCGCCTCATCGGCACGGCTTCCCGACTTCATGTGCGAGAGTGCCTCAGCGGCACAACATGAAAAAAAGTCTTGCTTTTTTGTAGGTGTGCTTGTGCTCGAATGGATGAACATGGGCGGGGCCAGGTTATGTGACGTTCATTGGCAGCTCGGCCACCATTGGCTGCCAACGCTCGGGCAGCGAGCAGCGACCTTATAAAAGGAGGTAACAGGGGGTGTAAACGTGCTGTTTTATATTGTACGCCATGTAAATTATGATTTTGACGACCGGGTTGGGTAATGTATATTTCAAGAAAGACCCGGCTCCTCATCGTTCCCACTAGGATCCAATACAGTGCCTGGCCCGACTCGCCCCTTCAACACCACGGACACTGCTCGGAACCAACAGGTTCCACTTGCGATTCGGTTTGGGGGACAAGGAGCGCGGCTGGTCTTGTAGTTGGTATAGCGTCAGGGCACAGTGACTGAAATTGGCGTACTTCGGACCAACTACGGTCTATCCGAGGTCTGTCCATCCGGAGTGAAAGTTCGTCCGATCGGATTGCCGTGAACATGCGCCGGCAAAACGAGGTGTTGACTGCAGCCTCCTATTCTGAGGGAGCGAAAGAGATGAGGGAACCGGCGACGCCATTATATTGAAATGTTGTTGGCATAATTAGAACGATTTAATCCTTGAAATGACGCCCCGACAAAGTCGCTTCTTGGTCAGTTGCCTTGCATGCGAGTGTACTTGAGTCCCACTATTGGCAGTTAACCTGTGGAAAGTGAGAAACATTCCTAGCCAATATTGTTCCACAGGCTAGTTAAGAGCCCCTTGTTAATTAATTGCAGCTTTGTCCCCGTCTCAGGTAAATTCATCATAAGAAATTTCTTCTTGCGGTAATCTTTAAGACGATGCCAAATATGTCACAAGTTTAAGCGAACAAAACCCATAAATTTAAGTGACTGTTTTTTTGTTTTTTTTGTTGAGAAAAAATCTAATGTTTATTGTCATTTTACTTGATGGAATTGTTATGATAAGAGGTCTCACCGAATTCTGCTCCAAGCCATGTACCTTGGGGTACGTGCACAAAGTTCGTTGGAAGTGGACGATCACACAGCCGCTTCTTCACGAAGTGGACAATGGCGAACACTACTTCCCGTTCGTTTTAATCATTGCGCTAGGATTATGTCACGTGCCTGTATGGCCGGGACCCGAGATGCGTATAACCCAAGATCACGTGGCAGCTCTTAAATCGCTAAACGTCCGAGGGAGTCCGTAGCATGCATATCGGTTCATTCTACGTTGAAGCAGAATAGCCATAAAGAATTAGAACGCTGCGATCGTATGCGTTATTGGCCAAGGAACCGGCCTACTTGTCACTACTTTACTCGTCATTAGAAAGTTTGTCACGGGACTACTGTTAATATACCGCCATTCTGGATCTAGGTAATTTCGGCACAGGAACACCAGCCAAGCGTTCCGTTTCTCACCGGAAGACTGGTCGCAAAGTTGTCTGTGTTGTGGTGAGAGCAAGGTTAGCCTTGCTTTACACATAAGAACCACAACAGCCGAAATTCGTCGTAACGTTTTTTTATTACCAAAATGAATTTGGAGCCGAGTTGGAAATACGCTTAGGATGCTGATACTTGGTAAGACTACGTTCAGAAGAGTTTTAGCCTAACGAACACTCGACGTACTGAACAGTGATGTTGTACCGGGACTTTTCGCACCATTGTTGAAAGACATTTCGCGCACAGCTGACAGAAAATACAGTTCTGTCATTTACTGGGTATGTTGGGATAGCAACGTCTACTGCACGGCAAACAATAACTTTTCACGAGACCCTTAGAAATGCACGCGTTAGTGGCAAACATACTTATTTAGGATTTAGGACTTATATATACATACATACTGGAAACGACTTATTTTTCGTGGGCTCAATAATTCGCGATTTAGGTCAAAGCTGAAGCTTTGGAATAATTCGCGGGCTCTAATTATCGCGTCACGATAGGATCTAAATATAGATTCCAATGTGTTTACATTTTACGGCAATTGTTCGCTAGACCTATTTATCGCGAATTGTAGGCGATTCGCGAAATTCACAAAAATTAGGTCCTCGCGAAAATTATGTAGTTTACAGTGTATATATAGGTGAGGCAGAGCAGTTTGAGAACAATGGACCTGGAAAATGTAATATGTCAAAGATACGTACTCTCGGAGTTCCTATACCAGGAAGTTTATTGTACATGTTACGAGGGTTTCGTCGAGAAGCTCGGCATCGTTATTAGATGACATATATTTATATATATATATATATACATATATATATATATATATATATATATATATATATATATGAGAAGAAAAGCAAAACCCTTGATGAAAACAGCAACAACGGACGATTTATTCTTCGACGCTTCGGCCGGAGTCCGGCCTTCGTCAGGAAGAACTTTTACAGATGAACGCGGGTGGTATTTATACAATGCTACGGTGGAGTCCAAGTTTCAAAAACGGTGGGATGACGGTTCGAGGTTCCAAAGAAGCGTAGGAAGAGTTCCAGATGGGCAAACGTTTATACAATGCTACGGTCGGGTCCAAATTTCGGGGGGGGGGGGGTGACGGTTAGAGCTTACGTGAGAGGTACGCGTAGGGCAGTTCGTATCCGGGTGAAGAAGCTTGACGGTTGGGGCCAAGTTTCAAGGGACGGCGGGATGACGGTTGTAGCTTCTTGAGAGAGGGCGCAGGGTGGTTTTGTGTCCGGGCGGGCAGGGGTGACCTGGACGATAACGTACAATAGACGGGAGGTACACGCGCAAACTTATATATATATATATATATATATGTGTGTGTGTGTGTGTATGTGTGTGTGTGTGAGTGTGCGCGTGCGCCGCGTGCGTCCGTGGATGCGTGTGCGTGTGTGTGTATTAGCGCATTGACGAACACCAAATTGAGGAGTTTCATACAAATACACTGCGCGATTATTTTTCTTCACTAAAAAGATAGCCCAGGATTTTTTTCTCTTTCGGTTTCAAAAAAATAGTTAAGTAGACGGTCGTACTGTTCGCCTTTCTTTATTGTCCATGTCCTTTGGTTAGCGCTTTTTAATTATAAGTCACTGAACCAACAGCCCGCTTCGTCGCTTTAGTATAAAAAAGGCACGTGACAACGTGCCCGTGCGTCGCGCTCTGGAGCGCTCTTAGACGTGCTCTGAAGGAACGAAGTCCACGTTACCTCTGACGCACTCTCCGAGACAGGACTTCGTGTTGAGGTGGTCCCTGAGATAAGCACAAGAACATTCTGCCGGGCAGCGCTATCACACAGCTCATAGAATTTCTTCCGAGATTCCCGCCAAAAAACTTTGCGTCCAAAGGAATTGATATATATATATATATATATATATATATATATATATATATATATATATATATATATGTATATATAGATATATATATATTGTGGTGAAGGAAGAAGAAGAAGTCAGTTCTCCCGAGACTGCCATCGCTCAGTCAACTATCACCCCATTAAATCAATCCTTCTCAAGTCTCACAGGTTGGTGGAGGTGCGAACAATTTCCCCACCTCTCGCTAACATCCTGGAGCTCCGCAGTGGCCGAACTGCGCGACCAACCATGCCCGAAGAAAATGGGAACGACACCGACCAACCCGTCACGCAACGGGTCACCCCTGCCCTCACTGTGAAACACCGCCAGCGGGATCCTCCAACATTCTCCGGAACTTCAGACGAGGATGTCGATGACTGGCTTAAGAACTATGAACGGGTGAGTCACCACAACAACTGGGACGATTCCTTCAAACTTGCCAATGTCGTGTTTTTTCTGAAAGCCACGGCGCTTCGTTGGTTTGACAACCACGAAGACACCATCAACTCCTGGGATGGCTTCAAGGCCCCGTTTGCCGAAGCGTTCGGCAAACCTGAACATCGGAAACAACAGGCCAGGGACCAATTGCTGCGACGCTACCAAAGTAAAGCTGAGTCCTCTACCGCCTACATCGAGGATGTTCTACGCCTCTGCCGGCGAGTAGACCCCCAGATGACCGAGGACGACAAGGTCCGTCATTTGCTGAAAGGGCTGTCATATGAGCTTTTTTCGATCGTCGCCCCGAAGTCACCTGCAACCGTCACCATCCTTGTTGCAGAATGCAGGAAATACGAAGAACTCGACGGCGCACGAATTTTAAAACGCCCTTTTGATCGCCTTCCCGAAGTGGCCCACAGCATTCCAATGGACAACAGTTTGACCACCTTGATACGCACAATCATTCGCGAGGAGCTGCAAGAATTCAAGGCGCAGCTACAGACAACTCACGATGGTCTGCAGTCCCACGGGGAACTCCAAACTCTCCGAACTACGATACAGAACGAGATGCGTGCTGCATTGCACCCCTTGACGGCCACGCCACCTGCTTACTCACCAGCAGCACCCGCAGTCACCTCGCTCTGCGCCTACCAGACGTTCCCCACTACGGACCCGCCAGCTCAACGATATCAACAGCGTCGCAGAACAGACATCTGGAGGACCGAGGACCAGCGACCTATATGCTACTATTGCCATACACCAGGCCACATTCTGCGCTACTGCCGTCGGCGGCTGCATGACGCTGGCTACCACCATTCTACATTCGGCCGTACTCACCGCACTGACAATCCTGACGACAGCACCGCATTCCCGGAATGCCGGACCACCGACGGCCCTACGCTCACTCGCTTCCCAACACGCCGTTCACCGACCTATGAAGACAGCGACCGTCCCTCCACCCGCCGCTCCCAGAGTCCCGTCTTCACATCACAGAACCGCCGTGGTCGATCCTTGTCCCCGTACCCAGTTCGTCGCCGATCTATATCACCACTCAACGACGCCGCTCCATCGACTTCGCCGCCGTCAAACTGAAGAGAGCAGCCTGCATCGACACCGGAGGTCAGGCTGCACTTACTCGATACGTCGCAAATCCTCCTGCCGTAACACCGTCGACGATTACAGTAGAAATTGGAGGACACAAATTTAACGCGTTAGTCGACACGGGAGCCTCTAAGTCGTGTTTATCAGAGCGTGTTCGCTCTCACTTGCATCGGGTGCTCACACCTCCAACCGTCGGACACTTGCTGCGTATGGGAAACGGTGACCTTGTTCAGCCGCTTGGTTATTGCACCCTTCCTATACGCATTGGTCGAAGTCATCACACCGTAATGTTCACAGTGCTCAGCAACTGCATCGCCGACGTCATCCTCGGCTGGGACTTTTTATCGTCCGCTGACGCATTTATTAATTGTGCTAGCCGTGAACTTCACCTGACGGATTCTGACTGATGCCCACCCTCCCCTCAATTCGACTCTCGCTGTTCTTCAACTTGAAGAGGATTTGGTCCTACCACCGAAGACAGCCGTTGTAGCCGTCCTTATCCCAAGCAAGACTCTCGAAACATCACTCGGTCTGATCGAACCCCTTGCCACTACTTTTGTCCAAAAAGGTGTAGTAATTCCCTATTCTCTCGCATCAGTAACAAAAGGCAAACTTCATGTATGGATCACAAATGCCTCGTCCCAGCCACAAATCCTTCCCCGTCATAGCCG
>JAZHYW010023547.1:0-21420 GCA_037355805.1 Ixodes ricinus
AGAAGGCCGCATAATAGGGTACTACCTGTCAAATCAAGTACAACAGGTTTGATTTCAGCTAGTGGTACATAATTCAATAGGGTCAGCTGAACAATTACAAATTAGAAAAACCGTGAGAGGTGTGTATGTCCTTTCCTCTCACGGTTTTTCTAATTTGTAATTGTTCAGCTGACCCTATTCAATTATGTCCAATCAAACTTCATTTTCCGGTTGGTTTAACTCATCAAGGGCACTGCTCAAGGGGCATAGCATGGTTATCTCTTGGGAGAATTGAGTATCTCAGATATTTTTTTATCTTGAATCTGTAGTACTACTTAAAAGGCGACGAAGATGGAGCAAGTGAAAACATGTACACATTTTCATCAAAGAACTGCCTCACATTTGCCGGATTCGGTAGAGTCTGGCTTTCGTTAACAATGTTTTTATTTGCATATGATTCTTAATCTACATGGCATACGTCAAAGCATTATAAAGACACTACAACATACTTTGAATTACGCACCTACGTGTTTTTTGGACTGCCTGCTTGCGCTTTGACTTTGGGCACAGCTGCTTAGGCAAGCACCACAACACTAGAGGTGTTCTAGATTAAAGAAATATATGAGTATGCGTAATAAACTTACCTAACACTCAGCACATGCTTTCGGGCTACTATTAATCTCCCTCACTCAGTAGTAGTGGGGGTTCGGTGCCGGCAAGACGCACGCAGCACGCTTACGCCTTCCTCTGGAACAGATCCTTGCCACTGCATAGGGCCGAAGAACCTACGTATCATCCACGGACATCGGAAACATGCAGATTCGAAGAGAGCTGTGGGTCTACATCTGCGCATCTATTACCGGCGGTTTTCCTGCCTGATGCCTGGCTCGTTTGGTAACAACGGAGCGCCACATCGTACGATTACCGCCTACAAAAGGAAGCACCACTCACGTTTTCTACGGGGTGCGGTGCCGGCACGACGCACGTAACACGCTTACGCCTTCTTCTGCTACAGGTTAGTCCTCTGTACTACGAAGTTCGTTGCTCGCGGAAACGTTAGCCGGCATCGCTTCCCATTGTCTTTGAAAATCTGTGTTTTTGGTGCCGGAAAGCTCTGTCGAATTCATATGCGGTGTTTGTGGAATTGAGGATCATAGTCTCTGGAGATGTTGAACTAAATCCTGGACCTCTCACGAATAGTCAAATTCCTAAATTGTTGAAAGCCGCTGATTTACTACCAAAATTGAACAAGGGTCAAGAAACGCTTCTAAATGAAGGGGCTGAAATAAAAAAAAAACAGGTTTTACTCGACAAGAAGATAGAAGCCATAAACGAGAAGTTCAAGACAGTGGAAGCAGAAATTGCCTTGCTAAACAGCTTTAAAGACGAAATGCAAGAAGTCGGCGCACACTCGAGTAGACTATCCTCTCAGCTTGCCGCGGTCTGCTCCAAACAAATAACCTAGAAAATAAGTCAAGAAGACAAAAAAATCGGCTTTTCTATGGTAACACCGACGAACCTAAGGAAACATGGTCTCAATCAGGATCAAAATGACTTGAGTTCTGCAAAGATACACTCGGGGTGACCGTGAAAGATAGCGACATTGAACGTGCGCAAAGGCTGGGCCACCCGAAACCCCGAAAATTAAGACCTATATTCGTAAACTTCCAATGTTTTAAGGTCAAACAACATGTTCTGTCCCGAGGCTTCAAACTAAAAAAATAGCGAATTCTCATTCGGCGAAGGTTTTTCCGATAAAGTTAGATGTGAACGCAGGCAGCTGCTCGATTTTACTAAATCACAACAAAAGTAGTTTAAGTTGCGTTTTCATAAACGTATCATGGATAGAAAGCATTTCTACTACGATAACCCTCAGGGATGTGTAAAGGAAATAAATGCATAGCAACTACCGCGGAAAATTGGGTGCAAGCCAAAAACCGTATGTGAGCTTACTGTCATGATTGTTGACTGATTGTGAAAAATAAAGTATAAGACTTGGCTGACGTCATTACTCTGACTAAGTATAGTATTGTTACTGGTACGGAGTCATGACTGGAAGATTCCATTCGCGATGCTGAAGTGTGCACCTCGGACTATGTTGCATTTCCCCGAGATAGAAACAAATATGGTGGTGGCGTCTTTCCTTTAGTTCTTAAGAGCCTGAAAGTGTTTAATGGAGGTTAGTGGTCAGAATTGTGAATCGGTATGGTGTATGATTTTACCTGAAAATGGCGAATGTATTACTGCTGGCTCCTTTTATAGGCCTCCTGGTTCAGATGAAGCTGCAATGTTCCCTCTTTTTGATATATTGTCATGCATCGATTATGGCGACCTTGTGCATGGTGGTGATTTGAACTTTCCTTATGTGGAGTGGGCAGACGGTCAACCCATGTCGCTGAATACTTCTCCCGCGTACAGGACCTTTCTCAATTTTGTTTCGAGTTTTGAGCTCTATCTGAATGTGTTATTCCCGACAAGGCTAGGTAAAACGAGGGACTGCACTGTTGGACTTGCTTTTTAGAAGTAATAAAAGTTTTATATCCTCTCTCTCTAGGATTCCTGGGATTAGCGATCACAAAATTATAGTAGGGGGTATAACCAGCAGGTGCGAAAATAAAGGGTCGAACCCACCCAGAAAAGTTTTTCTGTATGACCGTGGTAATTATGAGGGCATCTCAAATGATCTCTGTAATTATTTGTCCGAGTTTAGAGAGCTCTGCCACCACCTTGATGTTGAAACTTTTTGAATATTGTTAGAAATAAAGTTAATTATTTAATTGAAGTCTTCGTCCCTACCAAGGTGTTAAGTTCCAGTCGACGTAAAGACAAACCGTGGATGAACGCCGAACTACGCTCCTTGACAAAAGGAAAATGTGAGCATATTTGAAATATCGTTAAAAAAACGACTCTGCCTCTCCTCCACAACTAACGGTCTTATGTAAAAAAACTCAGATTTCAAGAGTATTTAATTGATAAACTGATAAAAAAACCAAAAGAGCTCTGGAAATATGTAAGGTCAAAAAATAAAGTCTTACTCGGAACTTCCCCAACTGTTAACTGCGGTAACAAGTTGCAGAAGAGGAAGAAAATGCGAAATAGGTACTTCCAGTCTGTATTTTCGATCGTAGTTCCTAATGAATACCCGACTTCTCCTGATATGTTGTTAGAAAACATGGACGAAATTTATATTTCTTATGACGGAATCTTAAAAATGATTAACAGACTAAAAGCCAAAAGCAGGCGGTCCCAATCGCATACCCAACAGTATTTTCACTGAATGTTCCGCGATCAATTCATCATGTTTGAAAGTCTTGTTTATAAAATCACTCTCCAGTGGAAGGCCTGGTGAATGGAAAAAAGCAAATATCGTACCAATACAGAAGGATTGTCCGAAAAATGTTATTCAAAACTATAGACCCATTTATCTTTTCTGTACCTGCTCTAAACTTATGAAACATATAGTATACAGCAATATCTTCGATCACTTATCCAAAAACAGCTATCTCACTCCGCCGCAACATGGCTTTAGGAAAGGTTATTCATGCGAGACACGGCTGGTTGAACTTCATCATGACCTGGCATACTTATTGGATAATAGGCTTCAAGTAGATTGCATATTTCTTGGTTTAAAAAAAGCATTTGGTACAGTATCTTATGTGCTTATCATCTATAAGCTTTCAAGATTAAATTTACCGAGTAACGTTCTCGCATGGATGACCAATTACTTGCACCAGAGAAAGCAATCCGTTTTAGTCAAAGGCAAACAGTCGGGCGACATAGCGGTTACGTCCGGAGTACCAGAAGAGTCTGTGCTGGGTCCACTTTTGTTTTTAATAACGATATCACCAACTCATTGAATTCAAGAATAAGGCTTTACGCAGATGACTGTGTTGTATACTCCGAGGTCCGTGACACCGCAGATTGCTGTGCATTACAAGATGGCATCTCCCGTATCTCTGCGTGGTGTGCTTGCACATGGGGCATGAAACTAAACACGGCAAAGTTCAATCATGTGCGTTTCACGCGTAAGCGTAGACCTGTCCTCTTCACATATAACATCAGCGTAAATTTTCTAGCAACCGTATCGTACCAAACGTAAAATACCTTGGTGCGTACCTTTCGGAAAACCCTACCTGGACAAAACACGTAGACTATATACTAACTGCAAAATCAACTCGCATGCTCAACTTTGTAAAACAGCAATTTTAAAGATTGTTTACAAAACACTACATTGACGTTATACCTAACATACATTAGACCTATCTTAAAGTACGCCAGTGTCTCCTGGGAACCTAGCCAGGCATATCTTGTTGCCCAACTAGAAAAAGTTCAAAACAGAGCAGCCAGGTTTATAACAGGAAACGACCATTTTAGATCAAGTGTTAGCGATTTGAACATTTACTCATCTGAGAGAATTGGTTTTGATCCCATTGACCCACAGAAGGCGTTCCATGCGACTGAAATTCTATCATAGCATTTTCATAACTACTTTGGTGTAAATAAAAACAACTATATTCGGCCTCCCCACCTTACATCAGGAAGGAAAGACCACTCAAAGAAAGTGAGAGAGTACGTGTGTAGAACGGAAGTGTTCAAGAACTCTTTCTGTACTTTCACAACAAGCGACTGGAACTCGCTACCCGAAGAGTCAATAAACATAGCGTCCACGTCCTTGTTCTTCAATAGAATATTAAATAGTGACCTTTCAGATTGTTTTTGATGTCTTGTGGCTCGTGCCTGTTTTCAAGAAACATTGAATTATTGGAATTTTGTGTTGCGTGTTCATGTCATGTGCCTTTGTTTTTGATCCTTTGCTCATCTGTACTCGCTCCCTACTCCCATCGCTATGATGCCTTCATAGGCGCCCCGAGGTACCTTGAATAAATAAATAAATAAATAAATACTCCGTAATACTTTTTAAAGGGGCACTGACACCCCAAAGGTCATATTTTTTTATTGTCTAAAACGATGCAAGTTGTAGTCATAAATTCGCGAAAAAACCGCATCGCGAAAAAAAATTTCACGCGCGCGCACGAGCCTTTTTATTTATGGCGTTTCGATTCTTCCGCTTCTCGCCTCCTCTCTTCGTTTGATCTGTGACGTCAGAAATCAGGAAATTTAGAAGCTTTGTAGGCGACATTTTCATAACGTTTAATAACGGCAATCGTAAAACATGTTTTTAACGCAATTGCGAACGCACTACGGTCCCTCTTTTTAAAATACCAAAATTCAGAGTTCGGTGTGATGTCGCTTCCTGGATTTGTATCCTCCTTCAAGAAAACTTGGCGGCGCTCGAGCAGATCGGCGAGTCGGGGAAGAAACCGTTTTTTTCCCGCGCCGGCTCCCTGCTATCCCGCCTGCTCACCTCCTCCCCGCTTTGGGTCGCAGTGGCAACGGCGCTTTGCTTCATAGCGTGGAGCGGAGGTCCGAAAGAAAGTCGAGTCGCGGGAGACCGCCGAAATTTGACTTCACTGCACTGGCGCGGATCGCGCAGGAACTTTAAATTCGGCCTTTGGATTTTTTTTTTAATTCACATATACCAAATTTTAGGTGTCGAATTTTGAGGGTAATGTCCCGACATCGTTTTCAATCGTTTAAGATAATAAAGAATATGATTTTGATGTGCCAGTGCCCCTTTAAGGTACCCTGATTTTCTAAGCGGCTACAATGAGAGAAAGAACAAGCCTTTTGGAAACTATTTTGCTATTATATATCTATTAGGTAACACTTTTCTGGAGTTGATTGGTGCCTTGAATGGTGCAAACAAACATAAAAAATAGGCGAGCCGACCCGCTGAGTTCTGTACTTATTTTTAAATCCTCAACGTTGGAGTAGGTGACTCAATAAGTCACACAATCTCCATTGAAATCGCATCAAGATTTCACATCTTTTACTCGCGCAGCCTACCGACGCAAAAAAAGTCAATTCCACTTCGACTGGTTTTGCGCCTTACAAAAAAATAAAACAAAAAACTTCTGCATTAAATTCAGCAAGCACATCCGGCAACCTGTAGAAGATATGATTGTGCTGCAATATTTATTGTATACATATGTCTTCCTAAAAGTAGACATTGCGACATTGAAAAGAAGTTCCTAATGAACAACTTAAGCTAGTAGAGTTTCCAGTTTGCGGGATGACTGATTTACTATGACAGTAAAATATTATCTGTCACCGTCGAGGTCGGTACTCGATCTGCTGGTTGTGTCCCAAGTCAACAGCGCTTGTTTTGTGGTCGCGCAACCTGCGCATCATATATTCGGTCTTCATATTTGTATAGGATTAAGCCATTACAAGCATCTCATTTTTCATTCACAAGCCGTCTATTCACCAGGTTAAGTCTACTCGAGTTTCCCCAGCACTCCACATGAATGCCATCTAGACCCTTTTCTATTTTACTTTTGCTCGTTCTATCTCGGGGTTCCATTTGTGGAAAGTTACGTGCATGTAGTTAACCGTCTTCATCTGAAATTTTCCTGGACGCTCAATTTCGCAAGCTCGAAAAGGTTGCTCTGTGCACCTGACCTTCCTGACCTTACACATATAATATGTGTCCGCCCTGTTACGTACATTAAAGACCATTTCAGTGAATATTCATACCACGCAAACTGTAGACTTCATATGTTGAGGATGCTTTTAATAGTTTTAGCCACGCCCTTTCAGTACTGTTCATGCACATGTCTCTGCACCTCAAATCCTGCTGCATGGGCAGGCAAAGAAGTTTCGCGATATTTATTATTTTTGCAAGCTCTTGCTTCACATTTAGATACAAGATCTAAGCGCGGACAACTCTGAAGGGCCGGTTACAAGCCTTCTTAAGATTGTGCTTACGCCAACAAAGTATTTTAATTGGGAGATTAACTTAGCAGGTAGATACTGGGCGCCCTCTCCAACAAAAGCTGCTAAAGAGAAGCTTGACGGGGTCCGGAATCGCATCACTGAGGATGCAAGTTTAAAAAGGCAAAATGGTTAAAAAAAGAAATTAATCACAAAAATACATTTCGCACGCTAAGCCATATAAGCACGCCAATAAGATTTGACGAATTTTTTAAATGTATTTATTTGAAAATACCACCAGCTCAACTGAAAACACTAGCTCTATTAAATGAACTAGTTGTTTAAAAAAAAATACACAGAACAACATGAAGCAGCGGTACAACAAGTAAAAAGAACAACTTAACGTGTAGTTTAAGATGCGGAGTTACAAATGCTTAAAAAAATGCAAATTAGTTGTAAAATGCACGTAGATGTCAGATTAGATAAATATTATTTCTTTCTATCACATACTGTTCTGAATGGAAGAAAAATAAACTAGAGTACTGGACCTGCTAGTCTCTTTGAAAGGTGCCCTAGCTCGGATTGTGTTATAAAAGTCGGTAAGTAATGTTAGGCTAGGGCTTGGACTGGATCTGCGCTCAACAGGACAGCGAGTTTTAGACACTATGCTACTAACCAATATACATGAACGACATCCACCGAGTTTCGATTCGCCCATACTACCATATAGCGTCATTGAGGACTACGTTCCTTGTCAATGATTAATTGAGGCGACGCTGACATAGCTGCACCTTCTTAATCTCAACTGCCTCGACTATCTCTACGGTGCGTAACCAGAATCTAAACTCGGAAGACAACGCCACACTTGATTGACAATGACAGATAGATGACCGTCCCATGTCCTACTTTAAGTTTGTATTCCTTGCCTATCATTAACACACTACGGTCTGACCTATATACTTGTTTCAGCATGATAGGAAATCTGGTATACTACTCCTCCGCACATTAACGAAGGATTCCTGTGTTTACCGCGCAGCTAAAACTCTGCTAGACAGGACGCTTATACGTATTTTCATCTAATGCCCGACGAGAAAAATAAATAAGTTTCGCGTCCAATCTCTGAGACTCAGACAGCTTGAACGTCAGAGTTGCAGCCACGTCTGGAAATGCGGGGGATACACCTGTGGAGGCGGGAACGTTACCGGTGAAATGTTCCATGCTTGGAGTGGTTCGCCAAAGTTGAAGTCTAGGCGATGGCGGAAAGTCAATTGAGGAATGTCCTGGTCCGGGTCACCAACTGAAGCGGCTAACCCTTCATAATTTAATTACATTATTGCAACGAGTAAGAAAGAAGACGACGTGCCAGAAATAAGACAGGAAAAAGACAAGAATGGACTGAGGATGCTTGGAATAGAAGGACTAAAATAGGACGTCCTGTGGTAAACGCAACCTTTGCTGGCAGCGGTGGGATTATCGCCTATGAATACCTCGATCACGAGCGGCTGCCGCAGAGGCAAGTGAAGATTCAACGACTTCTGCATTTACAGAGATCACGGCGAGGTTGTACCGTCGACTAGCTGAAAGCAATGCAGCCGGTTCCGCCAACCTGCTGGAAGCCTTCGGTGGTCGACTGGCCAGCCGTCGTGCTCAAGTGGAAACGGCAATGAAGCAGCGAGTCACCACAGTGAGCCAACGAGTGGATAATACTCTTCAATCAATAGAGTCCAGATTTCGACGCCTGGAGCTGCATGCTTCCCTTGAGGCGTCAAGAGGAGGGTCGAGCAACAACGGAAGTAACGTCGGTTGGAAGTAACGATCTAACTGAAGCGATTCGGTTGGGAACCAGAGGCCGCTGCGTCTCAAATGCAGCGGCCTAAGCCACCCACCTCTGATGGACTTAGAGCGTGAGGTGCGTTCCTGGTGCAGTTTGAAACCGTGGCCGCACATAACGACTGGGACTGCAATCCAAAAGCTCGCGCTCTGGTTACCCAGCTGCGGTGAGTGGCTGCTGAATTTCTTGAAAGCCTATCGGAAACTCGCCGATCATTAAATGAGCTACTGATTTCAGCACTCAAGGCGCGCTTTGGGGACGCGCGTCTCCGACAATATCATTTTGGTTGCACTGAAACATCATCGCCAAGGATAAAGCACGCTCCAGGGGCTATGTGATGCTGTTGAGCGTTTGGCAAGGAAAGCTTTTGTTGGGTGTCCGGAAACAGTACTAAACCAACCGTCGACGTCGGCGTTCATTGATGCGATTAATGCTGTTGAAATCTAGCGTTTTGTAAAACCTTACACGTCCATGCACAATTCGATCTGCGTTGGCTCATGCACTTAAGGTGGACGCCACCAACCGGGCAATCACGTCTGCACAACATTCCGAAGCTCGAGGCATAGCTCCCAGTGGTCTACAGAGTCCACCAGCCGCAAAAGCTCAACGGCGGTTGTCAGTTATAACCGTAGCACCACGTCGATGTGTTATGCAGTCTGTTATGTTCAAGGTTAAAGAATTCAACTTCTGTCTTCGTCAGTGAGAGTGATGGAGCAGAAATATTGTGGCAGACTGCAGCCATGGCAAATGGCTCAACGAGTTTCCTGCCAAACCTGGTCTTGTGACCCCAAGAATTTCGGTGTCGCGAACTGAAATTGGGCAATCATTACATGTGCAGTGGGCACGGCAACTTTGCAAGAATCACGTCGGTTGATATGCCACTGTTATTTACCATTGAGGTGCTGTTGTTGTTGGGCCAGTGCTCTTCGTCGGCGGCAAAAGCAAACCAAACGAACATAGGATTCAGCGGAGGCCCAGTATCAGCACCGGTCATCGTCAGCGGAACATCACCCTGGCATGATGTGGCACCGACGGCATTGTGGGACGACGGCCCTGCAGTTGTAAGAACTGTACCAGACGCGAGTAGCTTCAGTGGGCACGGCAACTTTGCAACGATCACGTCGGTTGATATGCCACTTATTTACCACCAGGCTAGTACTGAAACATACTCAAATCGTGGAAGTGATTATCGATACCTCATTGTCGTGCCGTGCCCCAAGGTGTTCTACGGTTGTGTCTTGCATTGCTGTGAAATGATGATGCTCCTTCTATCGGGTGATGTCAAGCGGAACCCGGGCCCAGAAAGAAGGATTGATAAAATTATTGCTGAAATGCTAGAAAGCTAAAAAAGAATAAGCGTTGACATTAAAGAAATCAAAGAAAACCAAACTAGCTTCCATAAAAAAAATGTACGAACTCACTAGAGACATAAACGTTGAAACTTCTGTCAAGAACAGTGACGCCAAAGTCAGTGGCCTTGAAGATACCGTCAAGAAAATCGAATGCGACCTTTCAAACCCGTCAGGAGAAACTTGTCGACCTAGAAGATCGTAGTCGAAGAAGCAACTTGGTAATCTTTGGTATCGCTGAGAACCAAGACGAAAAAAACGACGATTTAAAATCGAAAGTACTCACAGATGTTTTCCGAAACCGCCTTGGAGTTACAGTAAAGTCGATCGTACGAATGCACAGAATTGGACGGAAGCAACCCAACAAAAGTCGGCCAGGAATCACGAACATTGCAGATTTCAATGAAAAAATATAAATCTTTCACAACTGCAAAACAATTGAAGGGCTAAAGAATATATATTTCAGACGACTTTTCACGGACCACGATAACCAGACGAAAGATGCTCTGGGAAAGTGCGAGAGCAGAGATTGATGATGGCGCGCGGGTAAAGCTCGTTGGAGATAAGATTAAGATAAACGATGATTTCTACTCGTGGCATGACGAGGATAACTGCCGCGTCAAACTTAAAAGGAATAGATCCGATAATAAGAAAGGGTGACTCGCTGGAAAAAAAAAACACGGAATTACGTGTCATAAATCTAAACGCGCACAGTTTAGCTAATAAAGTTATTGAACTCGAGCAGGTACTAATGCTTTATAACTTCCATGTTGTCGTAGTAACAAAAACATGGTTACACCCAGAAATTGGTGATGGAGAGTTACTGCCACCAGGGTATAAGATGGTAAGAAAATTTATGAAAACGAGAGGAGGCGGCGTAGCATTGATTCTTAAAACTAATATATGCTATGTAGTAATGAAAGACATTCAGGAAGTTGAATGTATATGGTGTGAAATGAACTTTTATAATACACACTACGGTCTGTGCATTTTATAGGCCTCCGGATGCTTCTAATTTAGTCTTGGAAGCACTACACGATTACCTTAGTACTAGCATTAGGCTCGGAACCAGACTAATTATTGCTGGGGATTTTAACTTGCCTGAAATTGGGATGAGCTTGATGCAGGACATGTGGATGTAATTGAATAGCGAACTTCTTCTCGATATTGCATTTAACATTTGTCTGACGCAAGTTATTACGGGTTTCACTCATGAAGTTGGAAACAGCTGCTCGTTGTTAGATTTAATATTTGTAAGTAGTCATGTACTCGAGTATGAAGTGTCTGTTAACGATGGTATCACTGATCATAAATTAGTATTTTCATGTTTCAAAACTGCTCAAATATGCAATAAAAAACAAAGCGTTCTATCCATGTGTCTAATTTTTCTAAAGCGAACGACGAAAGTGTGCTAGACTACTTCGAACTATCATTTTCTCGGTTTTTAACTTTCGATGATACAAGAGACGTAGATTTTTAATGGGCTCAATTTAAACGCATTGTTACCTATTGCTTAGAACATTTTATACCCAAATGGAAGAAATCAATAAAACAATCTAATCCATGGGTAACCCGAGAGATCGTACAACTTAAGCGCAAAATAAAACGCAAACGTCGTAAAAGAAAGAAAAACTAGAAAGAGTTCCTAGAGCTTTCATGTCTTTTAAAGCAAAAGCTGAGTTCAGCGAAATGACGTTATTTTTCTGAAACCCTACCGAATTTTATGAGAAATTCACCTGACAAATTTTGGCGTCACTTAAAACCTCAGAAAGAACAATTACAATATATCATTGAAAACAATGAAATTGTGACCGATCCAAAAGATATCGCCGAAAGGTTTAATAACTTTTTCCATAGTGTGTTTGTTAACACAGACGGTGCTATAGAGGACTTGAGCTTCAGTGCGACAAGTAGTACTATGGGGGATATAACAATCACTGAAGAGGGAGTCTTTTCATTACTATTAAACTTAGACGTAAAGAAGTCAACCGGGCCAGACAAAATACCAGACGAGCTTTTGAAAAGATATGCAGAATGGGTTTTTAAATATCTTACCAATATTTTTCAAACATCACTAAAACAACACAACGTACCCCCCGATTGGCGCAGTGCGAGGGTCGTACCAATTCTTAAAAAAAGGAAGTAAGCATAATATTGAAAACTACTGCCCCGTATCTCTCACGTGCAAAGTATGCAAATCCTTTCAGCATTTTATTCTAAAGCATTATACAATTGGACTGGTAAAGGCGAGCGGGTTGAACATGAAAACATAAAATCGAAAGAATAAAACACGGAGGGCAACCACAGGACAACCACGTTCTTTCAAGAAAGAACGTGGTTGTCCTGTGCTTGTCCTCTGTGTTTTATTCTTTCAATTTTATGCATTATACAATTATTTTGAATCCTCCAACATTTTTCATTCTAACCAACATGGGTTTCGCCAGCAACTATCGACGGTCACGCAACTCAAAAAAGCATTTGACGATTTCGCCGCTTCTTCTAATGAGAGAAGACAGATTGATGCGATATGCCTTGACCTTTCTAAGGCGTTTGATAGAGTACCACACACTGAACTACTTAATAAACTTTCTTTGCATGGTGTTAATCATAGCGTGATAATGTGGATCAAGGCGTATTTATCTAATCGAGTGCAGTATGTAGAAGTTAACGGTGACTGTTCAATTGTATCTGAAGTGCCTTCGAGCGTCCCCCAGGGGTCAGTACTCAGGCCAGTATTATTTTTAATTTACATTAATGATATCGTGGCAGAAACAAACCAAGGGGTTACTGTGCGGTTATTTGCGGATGATTGTCTGGTATATTCAAAAATCAGGGAGGAAGGCGAGCAGCGCAGATTAAGTGCATCCGTTGGGTCTATTCAGGATTGGTGCTCAAAATGGAAGATGAAAATTATATACACAAAAAACAGTGTTTGCACGAATAACTAACAAAACTAAGAATGTTCTTTCTTTTACTTATGAGCTTGATGAGAGTCCTATGGTTGAAGTTGATAGTTTTAAATACTTGGGTGTGACACTTTCTACATACTTAAGTTGGAGTAAGCACATAAATGAAATATGTCACAAAGCAATGAAAAAGCTTTGGTTTTTCAGACGGAATCTGAAGAGTGCTCCGCCTAAAGTGAAGTTAGCGGCCTACACAACTTATATTAGGCCTACCTTGGAGTACGCTGCATCGGTATGGGACCCCTATAGAAAAAATCAAATTGGTGAACTCGAAAAAGTTCAGAGGAAGGCGGTGCGATTTATTCCATCCAAATACAAGCCACTTGATTCTGTCACAGATATGCTGAACAGCCTCAATCTCCCCTTACTTTCCGTCCGTCGAAAAATTGCTCGACTAAAGTGTTTCTATATGTTTTCTCATCACCTGTATAACATTAACCAGGATTCTAGATTAACACATCGCGCATCGAGAGAACTCATATACGTTAGCACTAATCAGATTGCAGTGCCCAAATGTAATATTGACGCTTATAAGTTTTCTTTTTCCCTAGAACTGTAAAAGACTAGAATAATCTTCCTCAAAATATTTTGTCATTGTACTGTTTAGATGAATTTGAGAGCGCCCTTCTGAATATGCGTGATTTGGACTGATAAATAGTAGTTATAATATTTTTGCCAAGTAGTAGATTTCGAGTGCTGAGAATTTATATTGTTCAGTGCTAGATAATATATTGAATGTTTGTTCTATTTCAGCCCCTTTATTTTAAGTAGATGTCGCTGAATGTGTACTGTATTGTAGTCCTGATGTTGTATGTTTCATTGTTCTTCTATACCGCAAACCTGCTAAAGCCCCGTACTTGAGGTAAACAACATTCACAAACAAATAAATAAAAAAATCATACATAACGATAGTGCGATAACACTTCTCGAACGCCGTTGAACCATCGATGTTATTTTCTCTGAGTCCGTGGTTGACACATCAGCCGGTTTGGCCGATATACTGGCCCCTTCAGCTCAGGAGGATCGAGTAAACCTCTTCACACTTAACAAGCTTGTTGGCGTGTGTGAAGATTGAAGATTGTAACTGCATATTCAAGTTAAGTTCTAAATAAGGTTTTATGAATTAAATGTTTTATTAAATCGGGGGCAATTGAAAATCCAATTGATGCAACTCAATATTTAATAATCGTTGATAGTGACGTTGTCGACTTGGAGTTTTCCAGGAAATATCCATAATTATGTGAACACCGAGATATTTATAGGTCAACAAAAGAGGATCAAATTATTGATCAAGTAGGACGGGCAAGCGTTATATTAACGAGATAATCGTATGAATTTATTTTTGGAGATGTTAAGTTCCATATGCCAGCCATAACATCATTTGTTAACGTTGTATGTCCGAATTGTTAATCACTAGTTTTTCGTTTAAAATGCAGTCGTCACCCAAGAGGCTCATAAAATAGAAGACACGGATAGGAAGAATCAATATAATTAAGAAAGAAAAGTGGACATAGCACTGAAACTTGTGGACTCCGGAGTTATAAAGGTGAAGACAGCAAGGGCACGAGGAAGCCAACGCCAGGAAGAAATAAACGAAGAGATCGGTGTGGCGAGCATGCTTACTGCAATAAACAAAAAACTGGACAGTCTCCTAAGCCTCAGAGAGACAGTGGTTGGCATCGAGAGCTCTGTTCAAATGATGTCTAGACAATACGATGACCTAATGGTACACGTCAAAAATCAAGACAAAGAAATGAAGGACCTAAAAAAACGCGTAGTTAACATTGAACAAGCTGAAGCGGCTTCTAATGAAGAAATGAAGTCACTCAGGACCGAAGTGAACGAATTGGAATGGCGCAGCAGGCAACTTAACCTCGAGGTACATGGCGTCCCGTATTCAGAAAAGGAGGACCTGCTTGCCAAGCTAAATGAGGTGGCCCAAATGATTGATGTGCGACCACTGACTATAAATGAGGTTACTGCCGTTCACAGACTTACCGCTAAGCCAGATAAAGTACCTGTTATTATTGTAAGATTTTTGAGGCAGACTACTCGCAATCAGTGGTTGCACAACAAGGAAAAGCTTAATCGAGACAACAACATCTATTTACTGGAAAATATGACAAAGCAGAACAAAGCACTACTGTGGACGACAAAAGAATGGGCGAAAGAGAAGTCTTATCAGTTTGCTTGGCATGTGAATGGCAAAATTCTCGTGAGACGAAAGGCAGGTGATCGGGCGGTTGTGATTGAGTCTGCAGATGCTCTGCTTAAACTGCGTTAGATGCCACGTGAAAGATTAAAGGAAGGATCCATCTTTTGTAATGCTTTATCATGATAATGTGCTTCCTCGGGACCTGAAACAGCTTCTTGGTCACGAGGACGAGTGTTTTTTTAAATGTTTTCACGTTAATGCACAATCTGCTAAAAATAAAGCGCTTAGTCTAGAAGTTCTTTTTCACAGTTTCAATTTTCATTCGATATAATAATGCTAACCGAAACGTGGTATGCAACAGAAACCGAAGTACTTCAAATGCCATTATACTCCAGTTACGTTTTGAATCGCACATCTCGTCGCGGGGAGGTGTGTGTTTACTTGTAAATAAATCAATAAAATGTGAACTTTGGGCTGATTATTGCTGTATCACTCAAGACTATGAAGTGCTTTCTGTGAGAACAGGGAATACTGTTATAAGTGTCCTTTATCGACCACCAGATGGCCGCAGTATTTTCTTCTTTCAGTTTTGCGAGCGGTTTTTACAGGTCGTAAATGATAACCATTACGATTTAATTTTGGGGGAGACTTCAATATCGATATGTTGAAAGATAGCGCTTGTAAGCGTGAATTTAATATTTTAATCGAAACAAACGGATGTGTCAGCGTTATTAAATCTCCCACTCGAGTCACAGTGCGTAGTGAAACAATGATCGATCTTTTTATTACGAACGCACAGCCTGATAAGATTACATCCGGAACGCTAAGTTATGATATTAGTGACCACCTTCCAATATTCCTATGCTTAAATACCAAACCATATAAAAACGTTAGAAACACGGGAACATTTGTATTTCAAGACATAACAAACGACAGATTAAATGCTTTTAAAGCAGATATCTCTGAAATTAATTGGAGCCCAATATACAACTGCGAGGATGTTAATCTTGCGTATAATACATTTTTGGGGAAGTTACAACTATCTACAATCGTCATTTTCCTTGGAAAACCTTGAAAGTGTCTAAAAAGATCCGCAAGCCATGGATAACGCCTGAATTGTTGAAGAAAATTGAGAAAAAAATATGCTATACCAGAAATTCCTTAAAACAAGAGAACCGTCTCAGCTTTTAAGTTTTAAGGTATATCGAAATCAATTAACAAAAATACTACGAAAAGCTAAGACAGTGTATCATACAAACTCTTTTCAGGCGCAATCTACACGTGCGGATGTTATATGGAGAAAATTAAACTCCGTTTTAAATCGCGTTCCAAATCGGCAGCCTGTAGATAGCATTGTCCATGAAGGGGTGTACTTGGATGGTAGTTCTTTAGCTAACACTTTCAGTGACTACTTTGCGGGCTTAGTTAGTGACAATACTACCACAGATGCGTTTTGCAGTTACTCAGAGTATAGAAATAACTATTCTATTTTTCTTGAACCCGTCACAATTCCTGAGGTTTGCCCCGTCTCTATGCAGCTGAAAAATAGCAGTAGTTGTGACTGTGATAATTTGCAAATTCGACCTGTTAAATACATACTTGACTTAGACAGCACCCTGTCTGTGTCACATTTTCAATCTGTCCCTAACAACGGGGGTTAGTCCCCACCGAACACACGCATGTATATGTGATACCCGATTGAGCCAGAAATAAACAACAACAAACAAACTCGGCCATCGAAGCCCCCAAGGGGGCGGAGCCAACCCCGTAACCATGACGTCACCTTCCCACGCTCCGTATATTATGATACACGATTGAGTCGGAAGTAAACAAAGTCTGGTCACGTACGCGGCAAGCGCCTCTGTTGAGTCTATTGAGTATATTATGATACACGATTGAGCCGGAAGTAAAAATCTGGTCACGTACACGGATGTAAACAAATTCAGCGCACATACGCGGCACGCGCCTCTGTTCCATCCTGTATCATCCTCCACGTGACCATGACGTCACGTTCCCACGCCCCGTTCCCACACACATGGCCCGGTCCTCGGGCCCAAATTTCGGGACCTGTCAATCAATCGCCAGAGTCACATGATGATGACGTCAGAGGTCGGGACGACACTCGACACGCGCCTCGGTTCCATCCTGTATCATCCTCCCACGTGACCGTGGCTTCACACTTCCATAGCCCGGTCCTCGGCCCCCAATTTCGGGACCTGTCAATCATGTTCACAGTGGACGCGAATTCAGTTGAGTCATTCGCCAGAGGATGACGTCCCAGGATGATGACGTCATAGCGCGGGACGGTCACATGACGACGAAGGACATGTGACATTCGAATCGCTGCGCGGTAAATGCATTTTATTCGCTAAAAAAGGTTCTGCGGGACTGGAATCGACCTCGCTACCTTCTGCTCAGAGGTCCAACACTCTATCGTCTGAGCTACGAGCACAATGCTTCTTTCGCATCTCAACTCGTCCTAGTATTTCGTACGTCGAGCGCGCAATTCAGATCATGTGTTAGAGCTGTCGCAACGCTTGGATTTTGGAACGGAATTGCTGAGTCATTCACCGGAGGGCGCTACAGGGATGACGGAAGAGTTCAGGATTATTGAGTCATCTGCCAGGCGGGAAAATGCAGCGTCACGATGACGACACAGATATGTCGCCGAGTGACGAGAAATGCATTGTCGCGTGTTTTCCCGGTGGGTCATGTGACCAACGTCACCTGATATTTGAATCGCTGCGCAGTTGACACCTCGGTTCATAGATGGCGCGTGTCTTTTGTTGCTAAGCGTCTTTGTTGTTAGGGCATGAGTGACATCTTGCGGCGTGGGTCTGACCTTGCGCCATCTGTTGCTGAAACGTTGAATTGCGCGTCTTCCTAAGGTGTGCCCAGGCGAATGCAGCTCCCGGAGTTTCTGTGATGGCCAAAGTGCGGCGCCACTACGTAGGCTTCTTTGTCGTACGTCCATCCATACAAGAGAACTACTGTTCTCTCTCTATTCAACAGGCCCCAGACTTCTATGCGGGTATTTGCCGCTACATTTTCGAGCGCTCGAGTTGGATGTGTGCTATTGGTTACCATACTAGTAATGACCTATTCTTTGTGCACCCTCGTACCTAGCCTCGCTGTCCCCATATCCGGTGTGTGGGCCAAAAAAAAGCAAGAGATTACAACGTATAACACGTAAAAAAATATAGGGGAAGCAAAAAAAGGAATTATGATTAAAATGTAAACACTTTCCACCGCCGTGGCGAGAACAAAGCGACATTTCCACGCGTACCGGAAGTTCCGCATTTCAAGATGGCGACGCCCTCACGGAAAACCATGCATGAAAACAAACACGGGAAAAGTTTTCGGCCATTCATGATTGTTACTTTTTTCTGTAGCTCTTTAAACGATCGCGCGCCTCGCTCTCGCAGTGCGCGCGGCGCGTTTCGCTCGGTAAAGTTTTGAGTGCGTGTTAGCGGGAAAGTTTGTTTTTCTTTTGAACACCGAGTTTGTCGCTATGGCAGTGCCTCACTCTTACGGAAGGTACTGCTCTGCGAGATGGTGCAATAATCCAACGGAGAACTCGGAATACAGACAGTTCCGGTTTTCGACAGACGACAGGTAAGCCTCTAAGTTTTTGTAATTTTGGAGTCGGAAATGCAAGCATAAAAATATATACTTTGCAATCATCCCGACAGAGCAGTCAAATGGATCACGTACGCGAACCGACCGGAGTTCGAAGCTTTGGCCATGAGCAAGCTGCACGAGCGCCGGCTGTGCAGCGCGCACTTCAGGAATACAGCATTTGCGAGCCACAGGAGGATACGTTTGCGGCCGAATGCATGTCCTTTGGTTCAAGTAACCGACCCGAGACTGCAAGAGCTTGTTCCTCCAGGTGAGCTTGTCTCAGTACAATATTAGGTTATTTCATATTTGGTTTGGAGAAGCTGATCTGTTATGGTTATATTATTCAGAATTCTTATGGGGAGCTGCGACTCACCTGCCAGCCCCAGTTCTGGTAAATAATATTTCATATTAGTTTCTGCACTATAATTCTCAAGCTAGGAACGGCCTTCTTTTTTATACTAATCTGCTCATATCTGTTGGCATCAATTTAGTATAAATTCATTGACTTTTTTCAGTTCGCCCGTCCTCACCATCGCCAACTGCCGCCTCTTTGCAGGGAAAGGCGCAGGTGGAGCCCCACCTTGGTGAGGAACTGAGCTTGTACGTGATGCTTTTTTCTAGACATGAAAGCAATATGGAACGCGCAGCGTCCGTTTACTGGCTCTATTAGCCAACTCTTGATATCAGTAGCACCATATTCCGTTTAGTGAACTCACAAGAGGCATTCGTCCCATTTTTTCAGCTCGCCCGTACTCACCACCGCCAACTGCCGCCACTTTGCAGGAGGAGGCGCAAGTGGAGCCCCACCTTGGTGAGGAACTGAGCTTGTACTGGACGGTTTTTTTAGACATGAAAGCAATATGGAAAGCTCAGCGTCCGTTTACTGCCTCTAGTAGGCAACTCTTGAAATTGGTGGCACCATGTTCAGCTTGAGTTGAAGCTTAATGCGAGTTCAATTTCTGAGTCATTTCCTCTCTCGAACAGATGTCACTCTAGAGACACCAATGGGAGCTGCAGCCTCATCGAGGTCCACGGCTGGCACGATGGCAACCCCAAAGAGACAAGGTGGCAGGCCGAGGAAAGAGTACTCACCCCGGACGAAACGTACATTAGATAACCTAAAAAAATCCAAAAACCGATTGCGCAAGAACCTTTTGAAGGCATCACAAACTTTACGAACTTTTTTTTTCTTGGTTTTTCGAATCTGACACGACCTCGAGTCATGTCAGATTCGAGGCAGATTGACATCGTGCTGTTTAAACATTTATATGAACCACTCAGCTTTGCTTTGCGATAGAACATAAGAAACTTTCGTCAGTGCTGACTTGATCAAGCCGTAGTAGCCCTCGTCAAATTTTATTGTTGAGGCCGAGCCAACTGACAGGCATTAATATATAAAAGATATAGGATACCCTATTTGAGAGGTTCAATATCCAGGAGGTCTGCACAAGCCATAATAAAGTCGATGCACATCATAATCTGACTTGCGGTCTGGAGACTCGACGTCGTGTTTCAATTCGTGAAATCATCGTAAATAGCTTGTAAACCCTTGTAAATAGTTACTTACGCGCATTGTCTTAATGCGTATATGTTCCTAGAATAGTGATCATATAGACCAGTGGTTCTCAAATGGGGCTCCGCGGACCCTTTGGGGTCCGCGAATGCATTCTAGGGGTCCGCGAAGCCCTGCCTCATCAGTCAAGCGTGGCAATAAAAGTTGTATTTTTTTCAGGTCGAAAAGAAATGTTTCAGTTTTCAGGCGAGTTTCTTCGTGTGAGTGTCAATAAGAGAGGTCTACTTCACACTAGCCCTTAGTTATATTCATTTATTAAATCATTATTATATTTAACTTATACCTTTCCTCTCCTCTCACCACGTACGGGGTCCTCCATCATCTCCGCCGATCCACAAGGGGTCCGCGAAAATTAGATGGTTGAGAACCACTGATATAGACTTTTGAATAGCTCTCTAGGTATGAGCTGTTTCTATAAACTTCGCTAATTGCGCAATCAGTATTTTGAATTGTTACCGCATTCCTGCTATTCTGAACACTGAGTAGATAATGCACGTTGCGAGTTTCATTTATTGACTTATGCTGTTTTTCATAGCGCGTGCTCATGTTCGTATAGTTACCAGAAGTTTTGACATATATTGATATGTACATATGCATATTATGTCCTCCTAGACCAATTTTCTTTTTTTTTTTGCGTGTTCATCACTTGTTTTTCTATTGTGGAACGTTTTCTATAATTAAAGAAATGAGCAGATCTGAGTGGAAAACTTGTGGAATAATAGTTCTACATTCTGTGTTACTTACCGTTCCCATCTTTCCGTTTTTCACCACTTCCTTCGTTTAATGCTCGCTCACCTAGGGCTGTTGCATACATTTATGTAGATAACATTATGTAAAGAGTTTATTTTGAGAGTGTGGCCTAACCCAGGAGTATCAAATAAAAATGCATTTAAGTCCATCACCTGGATTTCTTTCTTTGCCTCGGTGAGATCGTTCTTAATGTTCATGTGTTCAAAGATTGCATGTGCAGACAACACTCGATCGCCCCGGCGCAGCGTAGTCTGCGCCGAGGCGTTTTCGGTTTTCGGCGCCGCCGCGCTGTTGCGCGCAGTACCGAAAACCAAAAAAATCAAACGTCGGCCGCGCGTGCAAAAAAAAAAAAAAAAAAGAATCGGGGAGAAGATAGCGGGAGAGAGGAGGAGGAGGAGGGTACGCGAGGGTGTTGACAGCAC
>JAZHYW010023548.1:0-29212 GCA_037355805.1 Ixodes ricinus
CTGCTGCAATTTGGCAAGTACGCATGACCGCTAACCGCTCACCTTTACGTACCTCACGAAAATGAAAACAGAACCTGACAGATACATGCATGTTTTTGTGCGCTCACAAAGAGAAGTATAATGACACGTCAATTAGCATGTTTGAAATGCGCTTCGACGTTTCGAGTAGCCTCTGGGAGGACCGACGCAGTGAGACAGTTCGACCGTCGTTCAGGAAATCTATATTCTTCACAAGATTATGTCAGATATAAAAAGAAAACAAACAAACCAATGCAACTGCCGCATGTGTGCAAGATCAAAAGCTTCTCTGGTAGCGCGTAGAATTACCATTACAAGGAGCATGGCTAAAATCAGCTTAAAAAAAGCAGGAAAAGGCAGAATACAGGAGACAGGGCAGTAGAATAATACAAGCGAGAGGAGAAAGGTAACTGTAAAAGAATACAAGAGACCATTCCAACCTCGAATGTTAGAGCTTGTCATCGTATACAAAACGATAAAAAGAGGACATGAACAGGGACGCACACATCGCAAATCACGTGTACTTTCCAGGAAAAAGAGAGATCGAGTGTATAGTACACACGCCGAAACGAAATGGCGCATCGAGTGTCACACGTGGACGGAACTAAATTAGTAGTTACTGGAAGTTCCGTGGACATTTGTTCGGTGGGAAGTGTCCGGATGGACGGGGCGGGGCGTCAGGCAGGCAATTAGTGACACAGTAATTACGCTGTCGGCCAGCCTCGATTAGCTTAATATCGTATAAATCGTACACGTTCTCTCGTAAATATCAATGATTTAATACTTCTCCAGCTCTGCCCATTTTCTTGCTTTACGATCCAAGGAATGTATTCTTAAAGATGAAGTGTACAGACGGAGTTGAGTATCGGACGAGTATTTTCGTGGAAAAGGCATTCGTTTCAAATACAATCAAATTGATATATCTTTTAGTGCTAAAGGTACATGTCACTACTCTTTGTTTCACTTCAGTTTCGAGAACGGTAAGAGCCTAGAACATAAACGAGCGCATACAGACGGACTAAAAGCATATATTTGCTGAGGTACTCTCTGCGCTTAACTGGAGGAGCCAGCGGCTGAGCGTGCAAAGAAGAACGGCGAACACCATGACGTTGCCTCTTCGGAACTGCTGTATTGGCTCTTGGGCTTGTACAGTCAACTGCGCTCGGCTTGGAGGTAATAAAGCAAAGGATAATTCACAAAAAAGAAGGTATGCCGATTTGCGCCCTTGGCTGGCGATTTGCGCCCGCGGCGTGGCTTGTAGAAGTGGTTCACAATTTCTCAGAAGTTTTGAATCGAAGGGGACAGGTGGACGTCATTTTTCTCGATTTTAAAAAGGCGTTCGATAAGGTCAACCATAGGAAGTTGCTAATTGAACTGCAACTGATGCTTAAGAACTCTAAGCTCACTACATGGATTGAATCGTTTTTAAGTGGGAGAACGCAATTCGTGGACATAAAAGGTAGAATGTCGAATACGTGCGAAGTTAGATCGGGGGTCACTTCAGAGGTCCGTGCTTGGACCCTTGTTCTTCTTGATGTTTATTAATGACTCTGTTTGCAACTTAACCGTACACGCCAGGTTGTTCGGTGGCGATTGCATCCTTTTTACCAAAGTAAAAACTGATTCGGACCAACTTAATCTCAACTGATCTCTAGCTCAGATTGGTGACTGGTGCAAGGAGTGGCAAATCTCACTAAACTATTAAAAGAATGTGTTTATGACTCTTGCTCACAAAAGAAAGGTCTTAAATTTTCAGTTCAGTATGGACAATTAACCACTGACCCGTGTTTTAGGAAACAAATACCAGGTGTTATAATATCGCATGACATTCGTTGGGGTGCTCACATCAACAGCATCATTATAAAGGCTCACTCAAAGCTGTGGTTTCTGCGACGAACCTTGAAAGAAAGCTCAAGTGACACCAAAATAACTGCGTTTAAGTCGCTAGTGCGACCACTATTAGAGTACGCGGCGGAAGTTTGGGATCCTGACACAAAGTGTGACGTTCTCAAACTGGGGACGGTGCGCGGCTGGCTCTGCGTTTTATTTTTTCCAGGTTTCGCAGGCTGGACTCTCCCACTGAACTGTATTCCAAAGCAAACCTCCCCTTACTTAAATATCAACGAAAAAATAAAAGACTGAAATTCTTGTTTATGACACGGAATAATCTACTGTTGGTTGACAAAGATAGTTATTTAACACCGCGTAAGTCGAGGATCTCTAGAAATAGGCACAGCCATACTCTACAACAGTACCGTTGCCTGAAGGACTGCTTTATGTATTCATTTTTTCCATTGACGATCAGCGATTGGAATCTACTCCCCGAGGTGGTGGTTTCCTGCCAGTCCTTATCCTCGTTTTGTGCTCGAATTGATATTACAATGATGATTCAATGTATTTCTAGGATTGTTTTACTTGTGTCTCTGTCGCTAAATGTTTTTACTTTGTGGTATTTTTGTAACAGCTGAGTGGTGATGTGGTGTTTGGTTGTCTTTCTGTATTAGTTATTAACCTACGCCTATTTTAGTCTTACATAGGACTGATAGTATGTGAAATAAATAAATAAATAAAATAAATAAATAAATAGATACAAATCGGAGAGAAATTATTGGCCGTGATTGTTTCTGGATTGTTTTAAATATTCATCTTTGCGGAAAAAAAATCTTGTTCTCGAGATTAGTTTATGAAAATACTTTAAGATATTATTGTATTATGTTTGATATTTCACACCAAGAAGTGTTCAGGCTGAAAGTCTCAACAAGTGGAAAGTAGGGCCAGTTGCTTCATTCTAAGACATATAAAAGCCCCTAAAAAGAAAGGGACAGAGAATAGAGGATACAACACAAGGTGCACTTCGCGACTGCGGTTTATTTTAGAAAAACATAATATATAAGCCGTTGTAGAACGCTTATTAGTCACAACAAATGATTAAACCTCTTGATAATATCACTCTTTCCCTGAGGGGGCAAGGGAGGGTTCGTTAACGCATTCATTTCCTTTTGCCCTAATCTAAAACGCCTCGCGGACTTCTCGGCATACTTTTTCTTTATATTTCGCTAGAATCTGAACATCATGCAGAAGTGGTAAGCATGGGCAACGACTACAATGGATAGCGAGATTACCAGAAGGGCTTGTTTTCATGGCTACAGCATGTTCGCGTGCACGAAATTTGACGCACCTATCCGCCTATACACAGAACCGCAAGACTGCGGCATTTCGCACACCACTCCCATGGTACACTCCGCATATTTGGTCAGTTTTTTTTTTTACATTGCACTGCTCTTTAGTTGGCTGGGGACTGTTGATTCCAGGGCACGGATGTACCAATTTATCGGGGACTGAGAGTATCACACCTTGTGTTGTATCCACTCTTCTTTGACCGTGTCGTATTTGGCTCTTTGATATATTTGAAAGTCTCACCATGTGTAAAAAAAAATGTGTACGTGAACACGGAAGAAATCGGGTAGAGTGCAAATGCTGACTCGTGCAGCCCGATTGATTCACAGCTATATGTGCATTTGTTCTTCACTCGCCCCTCAGCTTTCTTTTCTTTTTTGCGTACTCCATATGTTCGACGTGAACCCGCTTGCTAATAATTCATCCTTCGAAGTAAAAAAAAAAAAAAAGAATGGTTCCAGAAAACTTAACAAGGATTCCGCCCTCCATGATCCCCAGACTCGTCAAGTACGAAGTTGGAGCCCAAGTTTGCCGAGCGTTCTCGATTGGACTCTCGCGACGACGACGCCGAGATTTGGTTGCCGAGGTCCGATCGTTTCGCTGCGCGAACTTTGGGCTCCAGTTTTGTGAGTTTCAAGCAGTTTCAAGCACTCACGAGTGCTTGAAACGCAGTACGTACACACGCAGGCTTTTCTGGTGCAGAGGCCTATTACGCAGAAGACGAGCCTTTTGTCGTTTCGTCCGGCGGTTGTACTTAAAATGGTTCGTTTGCATAGATTCTTAAGTTTCTAATGAATCATGAATTTTCCGTTCGTTTGTTGTATGCTATCAAACTCCCAAATTTTTGCAATGCCTTGTCGGATCTAAGCATCGGGCATGATTACCATAGTTTCGGTTTAATTTCTCGATAATCTTTATGCTCCATTCCACATTGAATCCAACTGCAGCTCACGCTACGGTCCAATGAAGCCAATCAAAGAGCCTCCAAAAGTGTGTATGGTGACGGCCAGGGGCGGATCCAGAACTTCGTTTTGGGGGGGGGGGGCGGGAAATTTTTAAGGATACTATCCTCCCATTCTTTCTTGTGCACCGCCGGGTCCACCCATGTCAAATTGCGCTTTGAGAAGGGGGGAGGGGGGTCGACTTCATTTGGGGGGGGGGGCCGCCCCTCGTCGCCCCCCCCCCACCTTGGATCCGCCACTGGTGACGGCGCCCGTCGTCCTTTCGCGTCTGCCGTCACGGGTTAAACCGATCGCGTACAGTGAACGCGACGTGATCCGGCGCATTTTTTGTCTTCGGGGTTGGTTAAACCGGTGATATGAAATATACATGGACGACGAGCGTTTTTTGCTGCTTCTCGATTGATTCCATCGAATGTTAGCTTTGAGAGTGGTCGCACTTCATGTGATACGGATTATAGAAATGAGAGTCTTCTTTGATCATTTTGTTTATTCTTAGTTCACTATATATTAACACCGATGATGTCGCCAACCGAAGTTCGGCTTTAATGTGTAGTCTGCCATCGTCGATATGCAGTGTTAATAAATTGTTAATAAAACAATTTATTATTATATTATTATTATTACACTGACATTTGATGCCTTGCTCAAATCAGACGAGCCTCAGTCAAAAATATTTTATTCTAGCAAACGGATACAAACGGCGTTGCAGCATTACGTTACGCATTACTTACATGCAAAGTTGTTCACGTGTGACACTAGTAAACTTTATTGTTCGTTAAGCCACGCGTAACAGGCAGTCGGAGTTTTTTTTTAAATTTTGTTTTAAATGAATCAACAACGTTTGAAACGTATGCAATGTTCGAATGTTTAAAATGTTGCTACAGTAATTCTCTCTTCTTTTTTGGCTCTCTCTTCCCCCTTTCTTTCTCTCTTTCTCCCTCTTTCTCTCTTTATACATATATATATAAAAAATTAACTTCGAGTCGCATGTTGTATTGATGAGAATGCAGCAACTTCCAAGTTCCAGCCGCACCTGAATATTTTATAAAAAAACAAAAATTGCTCTACCAATGTATAAAAAAGCTTAATCCGTACCTAGTTCGACAGTGAATGACTCTATAAGAATTTAATTAATAAGCTAGCATCACGTCGTACCCAACAATTTTTTTTCGAGATTTTAGGACTGTTTTTTGTTATCTCCTTGATTTCAGGAAGGATACTATTTATTGCTATCCTATTGTACTGGCATTCATGTTGATTACTTAGTTGTACGTATTTATTCGTAGATAAATAAAATATGCTCAAAAAGAGTCGAATTTTGAGTTTCACGGAAATTAAATAAAACTCATTTTATCATAATAGTTCAAAACAATATTAAAAATTCGAAAAAAAAGAGCTTTGGGTTGCCTTTTATTTTGAAAAAATAGGTGATAGAGACTGAGAAAACACAAAAAAGTTGACACCACAAAGTATTTGAAACTCTGTGTTTGATGCTGTCGCCTGTTTTTTTGTTTGTTTTTCTTTTCTGTTTTCCTCAGTCTCGAGCATATTCAAAGATGAATTTTCACTAACTCGCATGTTGTCTGAGTAATTTATCAGCTTTGTTCCGTTGATGGTGATGGTGATGCCGGACGCATACATTTGGCGTTTTTCAAAACGGAATTTAAGTAACAAGTCAATCAAAAGTTTAGTTTCTTTAGCTTCTTCTACTATATAAACCCCCTCTTTTTCTTTCTGTCGCGAGTCACTCAGCGCAAAAACATACTTTTTCAGGCTCTGCTGCTGTAATTACGGTAATTCTCTTAGCCGAAGGCATCCCTAGGTCCATTACGAGCCCCGGAAGAAAGTTCCGCATTAGCGCCCCTCCATTGCAGGGATGGGAGATACACGCTGTAGTTTTGTCTCACCTGGATCACACGCTTATTGAAATCAAATACGAGGCGCGTTGCTGAGCAAATGAGAAGGTTCTCGGTAATTTTTCACTGATATACTTTAACGGGATAAACAACTTGCCCTCATTTGTTGAAGCAACACAGCAGTCAATATATGAGACACGTGACAGGCCCATCAAGCGAAGTTTAACTCGCCTGTTAACTTGCGTCTTCCACGAAATTTACCGATATGAAAGTATAAGGGCGCCAATAAATATGACATCTGAAAAGTTTGGTTGAAATTGAATGTTGATTACCACTTCGTGTACCTATGTAGGCAGATCCCTATTGCTTTCAACGCGTGCGCTTTGTAAATTTTTGACGTCGCCAGCCCATGAGAGTAAACCTCATCCTGAATCCACAATGCAGCGCTCGGCGGATTTTCATGTAGACGGTTATTATTGGCTTCGCATATTGAGGGCCCCAGGCACCTTGAAGGTCTCAGTGGTAGATGATTCATCTGGGGAACCCAGTGTTTTTCTTTGAAAGAAAATAATTGAATTAAATACATTAACAAAGTTATTAACTTGAGTGTCTGCAGCCGATATGGAGAGAATATAATTTTTTAAATTGATAAATAAAGCAACTAAATACATGTTTACGTTGCAAAACGATTAAGGACGTCTACCACATTTAGATGCAATATAACAAAGAAACAAAACTCCTGATATTGATGTTGCCATTATTCTCAGCCATCATATACGTAAAATGCAAGTTAAACATTCTTACCTATCCGATTCTTGTGCTGCCCCATATAATGAAAAGCAACTCTTTCCTTTTTGCTACGAAAGTCAATAACAATACTTTCAGGGAGCACAGATAGTGGCTCTCTACGCTGATTATTTTTCTCACCTTTTTTCGTATACAAACTATGCATAAGATACTAATTGCACGATCAGATATATGCATTGCAACGATTTCGAATATATGCACTTGAAAATGGTTGTCGGCATTATTGTTGTCATCATCATCATGCTCTTTGAAACAACAATAATTATGTGTTCTTGGTGATATCGCATGTGCCAGTTCCTAAAAACAAGTCCAATGTGAACTGTTTGTTTTTCAGATACCGCGAGTTCATCCGTCTAGAAGAGTGAATTTCTCTAAATAATATGGTGGGTTTATTCGAAACCTACATGAAACTACCAATAAGAGCGGTCCCAGTCTCAAGTGCGCTGACTAAAAGCGCGAACGAAGCTAGCGCCACGAGTACTGGGGAGAGAAAGGCAAGATACATTTGTTTGTTCGTACGTTCAATTTAAACTCCAGAATCTAAAAGCTTGCTCAAACAACTCATTGAAAAAAATAAAACAAAAATACGAAAAGGTACAAACAAGTGTTAACAAAGGGTACTGCATAAATACTGGCGCGCTCGACAGTTTATGTTCACTGTTACGTGCAAGTTAACTCTGGTTACTCTAGGGGACTTGCATTTAGCTATCAGCTGTTATATACACGGAAACGACAGGGTAAGCAACGTAGAACGTACTAGAGCGAAGCACATCGATGTTGTAATTATTGCGCTGGGACATCATCCAAAACAGCTCACATACCAATTGAAATTCGGTGCTTAATCTTGAAGGAAGCAACTTTTCTGTCACGGGTGTAGGACGTAACTACGTCTCCAATTCTTCTGGTTCTAAGCTGCGTTAATGTGTGGGAAGATTGAGCGTGAAGCGACGTACCCAAAACAATTACCCCCGTGCCTTAGTAACCATTCCTGAGATGTGATCCAATGATAAAAAAATCAGCAGAACCCATCCTTTGGGAATGATTATCTACGTTAATGCGAATAGCATCAAACGGTGCAGAGTTATGCGCGTTCGTCAGGTGGCCGGCACACTCTCTAGATACGCCAGCCCACTCTTGAGGCGATTCTAAATTTGTTGACACTTTCACAGCCCTGCGCACGATCTCCACAGCCCAGCACGTGCGTTTGTGTCACTTAGGAAGGCGAGCAAAGCACGCGCCATACGCACAAACACTCAAAATGGTACCGACCAGACTTTCTGGCGTCTCAGCTAGTCTCAACCAACGGTACTCTAAACGGTTGTTTATATCTTTACCATAGGACGCGCTTTACAGCGCTGTCACACTACCGGTGCGCGCGCGCTCGATGCACGAGGGTCATTCCGATCTCGTGAGCTGAGCAGCCGTGCTCAGCCTCTCACGAGAGCGGAATGAGCCCTCGTGCTATGGAACATGCGCGCGCACACGGTAGCTGTGACAGCGCTGTAAACGCGTCCTATGGTAAAGAGATATAAACAGCCGTTTAGAGTGCGTTGAATGACTGCCTTCATAGCTCTGTGGTTAGCGCGTCTGCCTGCTGATCAAAGGGTCAACGGTTCGAATCCCAGCCGGCGCCGGTCTTTTTTATTTATTTATCGACCCGCGGCGTAAGAGGTTAGATAGCCAGATAGATAGATAGATAGATAGATACATAGACGAAAAGTGCGTGAAGTATCCAAAGAATGCTATTCGCATTAAAAAGACCAGCAAGACCAGATTTAGCATTGTCATGTGTTGTCTCTGTTAATGCGAATAGCATTCTTTGATACTTCACCCACTTTTCGTCTATGTATCTACTATCTATCTATCTGGCTATCTAACCTCTTACGCCGCGGGTTGATAAATAAATAAAAAAGACCGGCTCCGGCTGGGATTCGAACCGTTGACCCTTTGATCAGCAGGCAGACGCGCTAACCACAGAGCTATGAAGGCAGTCATTCAACGCACTCTAAACGGTTGTTTATATCTTTACCATAGGACGCGCTTTACAGCGCTGTCACAGCTACCGGTGCGCGCGCGTTCCATGCACGAGGGCTCATTCCGCTCTCGTGAGGCTGAGCACGGCCGCTAGCTCACCCTCTCCCGCGCTCGGGAGAGGGTGATGTAGCGGCCGTGCTCAGCTCACGAGAGCGGAATGAGCCCTCGTGCTCATTCCGCTCTCGCGGAATGAGCACGAGGCCCGTATTCCGCATAAACGAGGGCGGAATGAGCCCTCGTTTATATCTTTACCATAGCTTGAGCAACGCCGTCGTCGGATGCGCGCCGTCGGTGACTGGATTTAATGTATTTCGGACCCTGGATTTCGCAGCCCTGGATTTAATGTATTTCGATAAAGCATTTAAAAATCGAGCTATGTAAAAAAGAAATAGAAAGGGGATTGTGACACAACAATAAAAACTGCACTTCATTGTATCATAAGTCACAGCGCAGTCCATGGTAAGAGACCCAAAAATAACACACGCGATAACGACGTACGCCATTACACTGCGCTTCCGACGGGGCTCTCCTGGCCCCGTCCGCTCTTAGATCGACTAAGCTCTCACTTAAGAGGGCATAGGACCTCCAAACGCCACAGAGAACACAGGAAGATTTTTGGCGTTTTCAAAAAATTCCTACATAAGAACCGCCTTTTGTATTTGCTTGAAACTTTTATGATAAAGAGAATATTACTTAATTGATGCATTGGTGCAGACCATATCTCTCAGTATTTGGTTCAGATATATTTTTTTAAATCGTAAAATCGACTGAAAACGGTTGTTTTGACACTTTTGGGTCCAACGACGTTTAACATATCCTACTAATTAAGAAACAAAAAACATTTGTGTTTGCATTAATGCCGCTGAACCTAAATACGGAATCGATTGGTATGAAAATAATTAGTGTAGGTTAATCCGTTTCGGAACTACAGCGATTTTTCCGAAAGCATGATTTCAACTGTTTTTGATGTGTTTCGTATTTTGTTCTCCTTCCGCTGGATGGCGGTGTCTGTCCGCAAGGACGAGAGATCAAGCAGTTTCGGAATGCAGCTCGGTGCACACATTTGTCTTGTATTCATACGCGATTTTCTTTCGCGCTGGCGAGAGCGGGTGACGGGTCAGTCCAACGCAGCTGCGCTTCGCGTTTGGTGGGTCCGAATTTGTGTCGCTCGGAAGTGTTGCGTTCGCCTCTGCGTCATGGGTCATGAAAGTACAGCACTGCACGGGCCGGAATTTCTAGGCCCGGCCCAACCCGGCCAGGTAGAGACACGGCCCAGGTCCCGCCCCAGCCGGACAGATTAGTTGATTTCTAGGCCCGGCCCGTCCCGGCCCGGCAGGAGACACTGGTCTGGGCCCAGGCCGAGCCCGACAGAATATTTTAAGCATAAACCCGAGCTCGATCATAAAAATCTTGAATATGAGCCTGAGCCCGCGCCCGAGCCCGACACGATTTATAAAAATGTGCCCGAGAAAAGTTTGCAGGCTTCAATCTACAAAGCTGCCTAAGCATAAAGCGTGCTGCGCCGTCTCTCCACGCGAGTGCTCCTGCGTGGCACCACGTAGTACGCATGAGCGGTTTTCTTTTATCCTACTTAAAAAGCTTTCGAAGTGAAAGACGTCTTTTTGCTATATACTTTGAACGGCGCCGTAGTGACTTTGCAGCTTCGCTTGTTTGTTTTTTAATTGACGCTAAAGATCAATGAGCAGACGTTTTTGTTATCAACAATATATAATTTGCGGCACACGACTGCCCGGGCCGGCACAAAAAATGTTTTGTTCAAGCCCAGAGCCCAGCCCGGGCCCGAGAAAATGTGTGCTACCTGGCTCCGAGCCCGGCCCGCAGGCCGGGCCGGGCTCGGGCCGTTGGGCTGGCCCGGGCCCGTGCATTGCTCTAGTCGAAATCAAGCTCCTTAAGGCAAGCCAAAGCTTCTGAAGTCCCACAATGAGAATACTAGTAAGTTACCGTCTGTGGAAGCTTCGCACGTTGAGGTTTCTGGTGAGATCGAGCTATCGTGTTCATATTAACTATTGTTAAAGTTATGGTTCAATGAAGCCCTACAAAAATATAAATGTAGCTTCTATAGACATCACGATATAATCACAGATGCGGTTAGACTTCGCTTAGTTCACGTGTATATACAAGTGTTGAAATAAATTAATTATTGGTGCACGTTTAAAAAAGTGTTTGTTATTCGACATAGGCCGTTCGGAGAAGGATGGGTTATGATCTTTCTTCATGAGCGCAAATACGGCTGACGCAATAAATAGTGACGATTTCGTTGTCCCAGTGGTGAGCAGGTGGTTTCTTGCTCTGAAAAAATAATGCGATTTCACAAACTAAGTTCTGTGGCATATGCTTTTCGAATGTCTGGCCACTATTTCGGAAACCTTTCAGTCCAAACGAGTATACTTCTGTTTGTTTTTGCTAGCTTAGGAGGGGGTCACAGAGCCTATCTTTTTATTTTCCTCCAGGACAGACGTACAAAGTTATACCGCAACACGCATCTGTGGAACACACAGAGCTATCGCTTTCCTGTTGGCGGTACAGTAGCAGACGACACAACGTTGCTCCGTAGTCGAGGCACTCTTTTTGCCCTCACCACGCAGCTCCGTGGGCGAGGGCAGGGGCGTGGGCGTGCAGCCGCGGCCCGTAGCGTGACCGTTCAGGACTATGGAAATGGTCTTGAAGAACCGAGAAATGGTATCTTGTGATCTATAATAATCCCATGTCGCTAGTATATTCTACTTGCTAAGGCAAATAAATATTTGCAGCTTGTGAGAATATGTTTGCGTGACGATTTACCGTTCGTACTCCTGACGGATGTTAGCGAATTTTTTATGTTCGTGGCTCGCAGATTATTGGTACCCCTCGGAGTGACTTCGCCATATATTTTTCCCTTGTTTGCTTGAAGGGCATTGTCAAAATTACAAACACGCGAGAAAAAAAATCTTATTGAGTACGCGTGTCTTAGAGCTTCGCAGCTCTTAAAGGGACACTCAAGTGGTTTTTGAGTTCGTGTTTTGATGATGACAGCTGAATTTAGACGCCCTAAGTATCCCTAAAAACCAAAAAGTATAGTCATACGGTGATTATTTCTTTAATAAAAATGTAATTGAAGGCCGCCAAACCTCGGATCCACCCGAAAACGAAACCACTCTCATTGGTCCTCGCACGCTTATCAAAAGGATCTCGGGCCAATGGCGTTGGACGACGTTCCGTCGCGCAGTGATCCCGAGGTAGCCGCATCGGCCGAACCTCTTTGTCATTCGAGCTTCGATCATGGCGGAGTTCTCTACGCTCGAGGACCTGACGCCGTTAGAGGTTGAAATTCTTCGGCGGACAGCCGACCTGGGGATGATTTCCTATGACGCCACTCCGACGTGCGATGTGGACGATAGCAGCGCTTCGGAGTCATGTTCGGGTTCCGAGGACGACGAAACGCAGACCTTTTCGGGCGTTCTTCGATTTGCGGTTTGGGCAAGTCCTAACCAAACCAACGTTTGACATCGCAGCGTTACCTCTGGTACGTGATGTCAAGCGATGTCGCCACGTTGACTTTCGCCTCGGGAGGACGGAGGGAAGGCTGGTTCAGACATGTGCAACGAGCGCGTATTTACGACTGCGTCCGTTGCAACCGGAACCGGAACGACCGCTCAGCGCCGCGCGTACACACACCTGCAACCACTACAACAAGCGCAGCGGGTCGTCATCTGTTTCAGCGGCCCCTCTAAAATGGGACGCACTGCTACTCAATGCCGTAACAGAATATAGACAGACAGTTTTCTATAGCCAAAAGCTTTATTATTATTTTTTCTTGATAGGCTTGCAGGCTACAGTGGATGAAAAAAAGAAAATAAAAAGATGCAGTACGCCGTCTTGGACGATCACGACTCTAATACACGACATTACCATAGTACAAATATCGCCACACGCCTTTTCTACGATTATAAAAGACAATGTAATCTTAGCAGCGATATAGCAACGTAGAAATATGATTTCGTGATCAGATAGACGTTGCGAGCGTTCAGGATTGCTAACACTAATCACTTTTCTCCGGTAATGAAAACGCGTGAAAATTCGCATCCTTTATACGGTACGCGCCAGTAATACCTTGAACTTGAGCACACGCATGAAATGCGCCAAATAAGAAATCCGGGCGATGTTCGAAGACACAAATGCTTAGAAAGCACCACTGTAGTCGAAGTAAACGAACACGACGGCACGGGCGTTTCTGCTGTCTTGAGAGTGCCGCCACGACATCGCCGCACGAGTAGGTGGATCTTCCCTTCTAGTACGTGCTGGGTTATCATAGCGACACACGACGAAAATTCACAGTCAAGGATAGCGCTTTTACGCGGAACGATGAGCTTCCACCACGCCGACCACGCCAACGATCACCACCGACGCCATGTTCGCAGAGAAGAAGCCGGCCCACGACCGGCATGCAACGCGCGCCACCAGTTCTCCTCGACCTGTGATTGGTCTGCCGCTGCGGTTGTTTCCAACGCAGCGGGGAAAGAAAGGCCGCCAAAATTTTCAAACATACGATAATTTCATTGGTCCTCGCAAGTACAGAAAAGAGTCCGCACGTATTTTATTCCTGCGTGATTAATAGGCGGTTCTGCCTTCTAAAACTGAAGATACTCATTCACTGACACTTCCTTAACGCCATCGCACCAAAAAATAGCTTCCCCAAAAACCGCTTGAGTCCCCCTTTAAGAATGGCACGATAAATGTCGTCCATCTTGAGGAGATACTAATCACTTTTGTTTGAACTTTGACTAGCGCATTCTGGCAGCTCGTTTCCTGTCTATTTTGTCTATACCTCGTTTCACCGTAACTTGGCAAACTTCAAAGGTCAGAGCTGCTGTGAGAGAATCCAGTCGCGGAGCAAAGCACCTGACAGCTAATTTTAGGAGCAGTACCCACCACCGTACGTTGTCACGTGCCTCGCTCTAACACTTTGATTGGCTCACGGGAGCTTGGCTTTCTCCGTTTGCCAAGTTGATGCGGAAACGACGTCTCATTTCCTTGCGTTTGTTCGCAGTGCATGCAGGCGAAACGCTTGAAAGGAGATCGGATTGGGACACGTATTGTTGCTTACGTGCCCACGAGAGTGCATCTGGTTCCTGACTTAGTTGCGTCTTGCTGTTTGATGATTGTAAGGATACAAAACCATTCTAATAACACGTATACTAAAAAAAACAAAAAACAATGTGAGGTGCATAAAATAGAAGGTGAAAAAAGGGGGGGCGGGCACCTTGCTTGTCTGTCATGCACGTATTTCTGGGGCCGTCACTGTGCGGGGCCTTGGAACAATTTATTGCAAGGCTAAACATTCTCTCTGATCGCCCGGCACCTCCGCCGAAGTGACCGGTTCAAGGAGAGTGAGATCTGTAGATAGGGGCAGCTGCGAGGGGCCCCCATTTGTTGTGCGTATGCAGAGAGCGGTAACCGGACAAAAGCTCACCAGAGAAAAGCTCACTGGACAAAAGCTCACCCGTTTTTTCACAAACCCGGACAAAAGCTCACCTCTTTTTTTTTCTACCGGGCGAAACACGGGCTGGGATAAATTGCGGACGCGATGGACATTGCTTTATTTTTGGAACTGGCATTTCATCTCATGCAAAGGTGTCGACGGATAAGCCACAACAGGCAGCGAAGCAGCGATTTGGGACCAAGATTTAGGTCACCGAAACAGTGGAGCTGATAAGGTCGAAGCTTGCTTGACACAAGGTATGTCGGAGCACCCTTGTGCCATGCCCAAGAAACTTCGTGAACCGAAGTCTTTGAACCTGAAGAGTGACCGAAGAAGTGAAGTCATTCTTCGGTGACCTCGCTTTTTTATTTTTCTTATGTAACGCTAAACGCGCACATAAAGATAAAGCGAAATGTCTCTTCATTTCTAATGCATGGGTTTTCTTAGGGTTCATGGGAATACTTAAAGTGAATGGCTGAGGATAATTAATTTTTTTCCGTCATTGAGCGTCGTGAATATACTGTAAACGAGTTAATTTTCGCGATTACCTAATTTTCGCGAATTTCGCGAATCACCTACAATTCGCGAATAATAGATCCCGCGAACAATTCCAGTAAAATGTAAACACATTGGAATTTATATTGAGATCCCACCACGTTGCGAAAATTAGAACCCGCGAATTATTCCAAAACTTCAACTTTGACCTAAATCGCGAAATATTAAGCCCACGAAAAATAAGTCGTTTACAGTATTTGAAATCACGGAATATCTCAGGGTGATGTGAAACAGAAACTGAAGCAAAAACTGTAGTACACAAACCATTGAGTTGCGAATATTTAAAAATATTTTGAAGGAACGGGAGTTGGGTCTTTTGGACAAGTACAAGACAGATGATCAATTTAGAAAGCTGTGCGGGACATTGGATAGGCTTGGCGTTCCTTCCACCAAAGCTTATGGCCGAAGGACTAACCTACATCAAAGAAAAGTCTACCGGTGACATCGGCGACCTGCTGGACTACTTTCATTGTACGTATGTTAACGGCCCTTCCGTTATGCTTCTGCTTCCTCTGCGGCGGCACCCAGAGCGAATTCTTCCCTTTGCTTGGCTATGCGCCGACGACGACCGGAGTTTCTCCCGGAGTGGTGGATTATTTACGACGTCACTCTTGAAGATAAAGACCTGACGAACAACACCTGCGAAGGATGGAATACCGGGTTCTAGAAGCCTGTCGGTCACGGCCATTCAAGCATCTGGCGGCTGATTAAATGCCTACAACAAAATCCGGCGCTCGTTGCAACGGCATTGACACAAGTCCAGAGAGGTGAACCCCCAGAGAAGAGGGTGCGAAAACCATTCTGCGCCTGTAGAATCGTCTGAAAAATATTTTCGAGGCGTTCCAGGTACACCCAGATCTACCAAGACTGCTGGACCTAGTAAGGGACTATATTCGCTTCTAACAAATCGATAAATGAAGTTGTTTGTAATCTAATCAACAAACCATGCGCCTGCTATATTCAATTTATACTTGCATTTTAGTGTCGCACGCATGCGCCTAAGTTGTCCGCACTCGTGTTAAGACCAACGTAAAATTTTCACCTGGTGAGCTTTTGTCCGGGTCTGTGAAAAAATGGGTGAGCTTTTGTCCGGTGAGCTTTTGTCCGGCCAAAAGCTCACCGGACAAAAGCTCACCGGACGGGCGCAGATTGTGATCTACACAAATAAAAAGATTTTTCCTAACGAGGGCGTCCCAATGGACGTTGTCATCAACGACTAACACGAGAGTTAGCCCCTTCTAATGGGGAACTCATATGACAACTGGGACTGTTTGGGCAAGCTGATGTGTTAAAGCGCGCGTTGTAAAACCTCTGCAACTTGTGACTTTCGGCGAAGCAATAGTGCATTCCTACGAAATGGATTTCTCCTCGAGAATGAGAGACTACGGCAGAGCTCCGTGAGAAGGAGGTGGTTGAGAAACTTCAATCGAGCATTTACAGAACGGAGTCCAAGTTGTCGACTTATTTTCTTAAACTCATCCCACTCGTGCGTTTCTTTTTTTTAAGCCGGAAAAAGCAGTTGTTTTTGGGAGCCACGCGCACACACAAGAAGAAAGAAAAGTGAGAAGGAAACGAAAATAGCCTGTAGCCCTTTTCTCCAAACTAAAAAAAAAGAAACAAAAAAAAAAGAAGAGAACGCGGGAAAGAACAGCACCCCAAAAGCCCAACTTTTTTTTTTTATGTGTGCCTTTGTTCGTGGCACCCTCCAGTCTGCGGAGAATCTGCAAGCCCCGTGGAGTCAAAGGAAGAACAGGCGTCCACGAAGCAGCTCACGTGACCTCGAGGGGGGATGACGTTTCGCCTTTCGCATCGGAAGGCTGGGGGCTCTCATAGCCAATCAAGCGCCAGTTCAGAGGTGACGTCACGCACTGATACACGCCCAAAGAGCCTGGTGACGTTACTTCTGATTTGCGCTTGATTGTTTGTAGAGGCTCGTAACCTTCCACTGCGGTTCAACACAAGATGAAACGAAGTATAAATACAATACATAGCTAGCCAATGTCGCCAATGCAGGATATTGAATGTTATTTCTACTTACGGCTTCTTTCGTTTTCTGGTTGTGTTGGTAGATTGTTGATCCTTGCAACAGTGCGTACAACGAATCGCGAAAAAAGTGCGGTGAGATCGGTATGCCTGCCGATCTTTTATTTTTTGCTGCCAACGACGTCCTACAACAGTATTTACATAAAAAACAGTATTATATCAAAAAGAAAAAAAATGGGAATACTCTTTACTCGGTACAGTGGCAACTGTCTTACATGAAACGTCTGTGGTGTCCTAAGGTTGTGAATGAAATACAAGGTTTGTTTATTCAATTTAAAGTGCCTCGGTGTGTGTGCGTCTCAGGGTGAAGACACCGTGTGCCGCAACGTACGCTTGTCATCAGCGTGTGAAAGAACAAACATATAAATAAACTGCTAGCCTTCAAAAAACAAAACAGTGAGTCGTATAAAAACAGAAATGTTGGGCGGCAAATTTGCGGAGATGTCATAACTCTACAAACGCACGTGTGCACGAAGGCACTCCAATTTAACCTGTGTTCTACAATCTCTACGGACGTAAGTCGTTTGTAGCGGAGATATTTTGTTTATTTCATAATATTCCATTCTTTTTTGGTTGACGCGTTGTTTGTTTCAGCTCGCGAGAGAGTACGCAAGCTCCGCCTCTCACGCCCGGCAGTGGATGGAATCGCCAAGGGTATGTCGTTGTGAGAAGGTGCGTTTAATCTGGTTTAGTAAAGATAAGGGGATCATGCTGTTTTTTTCTTCTTGATTTTCCCTTTGAAATGCCCTGCAGCTTAAAACAACGAGTACACAACGCTTGAAAATAGCCCTTCCTGAACGTTAGACCGCTAGGAAAGTAACACCTTAGAGAATACATATACCAGCTTTTCGTTTCGGGTATGTTTTGAACTAATCTTATACACTGTGCGAGCAAGATGCTCGCATAGTGACAAGATGAAACGAAGTATAAATTCAATACATAGGTTGCTAGTGTCGACAACGCAGGATACTGAATGCTATTTCTACTTACTGCTTCTTTCGTTTTCTGGTTATGTTGGTAGATAGTTTATCTTTAGAACGGTGCGTACAACGAATCGCGAAAAAAATGCGGGGAGATCAGTGGGCCTGCCGTTTGTTTTTTATTTTGCTCTCAACAACGTGCTACAACAGTATTTACCAATAAAACAGTATTATATCACAAGAAAAAAAATCGAAATAGGTTCCACTTGGTACAGTGGCAACTGTTTTGCATGAAACCTCTGTGGTTTCCTAAAGTTTAGAATGAAATACAAGGTTTGTTTATTCAATTTGAAGTCCCTCTGTGTGTAAAGACACCGAGAGCTGCAACGCTTGTCATCAGCATGTGAAAGAACAAACATATAAATAAACTGCTGGCTTTGAAAAACAACAACAGTGAGTCCAAATAAAAACAGAAATGTTGGGCGGCAAATTTGCGGAGATGTCATAACTCTACAAACGCACGTGTGCACGAAGGCTCTCCAATTTAACCTATGTTCCACAATCTCTACGGACGTAAGTCGTTTGTAGCGGAGATGTTTTGTTTGTTTCCTTATATTCCTTCCTATTTTTGGTTGACGCCGTGTTTGTTTCAGTTCGCGAGAGAGTACGCAAGCTCCGTCTCTCACGCCCGGCAGTGGATGGAATCGCCAAAGGTATATTGTTGCCAGAAGGTGCGGTTAATCTGGTTTAGCAAGGCTAAGGGAATCATGCTGTTTTATTTTATTCTTGATTTCCACTTTAAAATGCCCTGCAGGTTAAAAAAAATGAGTGCAACAACGCTTGAAAGTAGCCCTTCCTGAACGTTGGACCGCTAGGAAAGTAACACATCAGAGAATACACATACCAGCTTTTCATCTCGGGTATGTTTTAAACTAATATTATTCACTATGTGAGCAAGATGCTCGCATAGTGACAAGATGAATCGAAGTATAAATACAATACATAACCTGACAGTGTCGCGAATGTAGGATACTGAATGCTATTGTCGGCAGTGTTCGAAGTTGCCGGAAAAGAATTTGAGACGTCCGGCGCGTAGCTTAGGCGAAAGGCATCTCTTCTTTTTATTGTTGTCGCCCCGGCTCCCGAGATCCACTGAGCGAGCCAGAGCGAGAGTCTGCACGAGCAACTCGCGCTCGCTGTGCTCGGTTCAGTAGCGCGCTCATTGTTTTCATTTAGAGCGCGAAGTATTTCTTTTTGTGTAAGGCAGGTATTAAGATCTGCGACTCTACAGAATCCCCCCCCCCCTAGTTGCGTGGAATAGAAAGTTTTGTTGAGATCCACGTAACGATTTTGTTCGGCGGGGGTGTATGACGGGAGGTGGTGGTGGTGTTTGGTGCACTAGGTGGTGGAACGAGCATGATGACGGGGGATGTCACAGTAGAGGCCAAGTATGCTGGTTTGACTCTGTCCAGCGTGACGACATCGTGGCGCCCGTTGATGTCGATGGTGCAGGTCTTGCCCGTTCGCGAAACTACCTCAAATGGACCATCATACGGTGGCGTGAGAGGTGGTCGTACTGCGTCTCTTCTTACGAACACATGTTTGCATGTATTGAGGTCGTCACTAATAAATATGTGCCGAAAGTTTGAGTGCCTAGGTGAGACTGGACGCAGGGAATTGAAAAATGTTTTCATGTCCTGAAGGTATGATGGGATGTCCGTTGGTTCAGAGGGTAGGCAGGTTAGAAATTCTCCAGGTAATCGAAGTGTGGTACCATAGACGAGTTCAGCTGAGGTGCAGTCGATGTCGGCTTTGAAAGTGGCACGAATTCCAAGAAGGACAAGAGGAAGGTGATGAACCCAATGGGTTCGATCTTCTTTGTCATCAACGCTGCCTTGAGCTGACGATGCAGCCTTTCAACCATACCATTTGCAGCGGGATCATAGGCTGTTGTATGCACGTGTCGGACACCCAATATCTTGGTGAGGGCTGTGAGGAAGGCGCATTGGAACTGTCGGCCGCGGTCGGTTGTGATGGTCGACGGACAGCCGAAACGCGCGATCCAGATGGAGATGAAGGCGTGAGCGACTGTTTTCGCAGTGATGTCGGTAAGCGGAACAGCCTCTGGCCATCACGTGAATCTGTCCACACATGTGAGTATGTATTGAAATCCGTTTGATGATGGTAGGGGGCCTACTATGTCAATGTGCACATGGTCGAATCTGGCGTCCGGTGGGCAAAATACGTGCATTGGTGTTTTTGTGTGGCGAAACACTTTAGAGCGTTGGCATTTCTTGCATGTTTTCGTCCACAGACGGATGTCAGAGTTCATTCGGGGCCAAATATACCGTGACGTAACAAGACCCGGCGTAGCACGGATACCGGGATGATTCAGGTCATGGATGGTATGGAAGATGGCTTGCCGAAATTTTTCTGGAATGTAGGGTCATGGTATGGAGGTAGATACATCGCATATGATATCGCAGGTGGCCAGTGGTAATCTGACGGGCAGTAGTTGAAGGGATGTGGAGGATACCCGTACATCTTGTAGCTCGGTGTCTTTCTGTTGTGCCAAGGTCAATTCCGGGAAACTGACAACAGGAGATGAGGAGATTACGTCAATGCGGGAAAGTGCATCTGCTGGCATGTTTTCCGCTCCAGCGACATAACGGAGATCGGTAGTGAATTCCGATATGTAGGCCAGGTGACGAATTTCTCTGCTGGAGTAGGAGTGGTGATTGCCGACGAATGCGTAGATCAGTGGCTTGTGGTCGGTGAGCACGTGGAAAGCTCGGCCTTCTAAGAAGTACCGGAAGTGGCGGATTGTCGCGTAGATTGTAAATGGCTCACGTCCAAACGTGCTATACCGTGTTTCGGCTGGGTTGAGTTTTTGTGAAAAGAAACCCAGTGGGAGCCACTGATTTCGCCGTACTGCTGAAGCACTGCTCCTACAGCGACATCGGACGCGTCGACTATGACACACGTTGGAGCGTCTGGCATGGGGTGCACAAGGAGTGTCGCCTCAGCCAGGGCATTCTTGACCGTGGTGAAGGCAACCTCCGCATCTGGCGTCCATGGTATTGGCGTCGAAGATTTCTTGGGGCCGCGGAGCAAGTCGGTGAGGGGCTTGATGGTTTGAGCGCAGTGTGGAATGAAGCGCCTGTGAAATTTGATGAGCCCTAGGAACTCCCGCAGCTTGCGTAGAGATTGCGGTTGCGGGTAGTCACGAATGACTTGCACCTTTGAATGAAGGGGTTCGATGCCCGTGGTTGTGATGCGGTGTCCCAGAAAATCTAAGGATGTCACGCCAAAAACGCACTTCGTCACATTAATGGTGAGACCGTAGTCGCGGAGTCGTTCGAAGAGCAAGCGCAGGTGTGTGCTGTGTTCTTCGTGTGACTTGCTCGCCACCAACAGGTCATCCACGGAACCAACAACGAAAGGTAACCCAGATAGAACTTCGTGGATGAACCTCTGAAATGTCTGGGCGGAATTTCGCAATCCAAAAGGCATTCGTATGTACTCGAATAGGCCGAAGGGAGTAGTGATGGCCGTCTTCGGGATGTCCTCCGGCTCGATTGGAATGTGATGGTATGCCTTGACTAAATCAATCTTGCTGTAAATGGACGTTCTAGCAAGATGTTCAGTAAAGTCCTGGATATGGGGTAGTGGGTACCGGTCAGGTTGAGTTTGTGAGTTGAGTGCCCGGTAATCCCCGCAGGGTCTCCAGTCGCCCGAATCTTTCTTGGGCACCATGTGTAGAGGGGTAGCCCAAGCGCTGTTGGATGGCTGGATGATGCCTAACTCGAGCAAATGCTCGAATTCTTGGCGGGCTATCCTGAGACGTTCGCCAGATAGGCGTCGAGGGCGTGAAAAGGTAGGCGGGCCAGAGGTGATGATGTGGTGTGTCACCCGGTGTGGCGGTGGCTTTGCCATGTTGGAGGTCTTTGTAAGTTCCGGGAATGCGCCGAGGATGTCTGCGAATCCTGAAGCTGGAAGGATGTTTCTGATGCCAAGGAAAATATGGTTAGTGGCTACGCCATTTACAACGAGACGAGTCTTGTTGTCAATGAGACATCGGTGGTGCACGCTGACATCGAGGTTGAAGTGCGACAAGAAGTCTGAACCTAGGAGCGGGTACGTAACGTCTGCGATGGTGAAGATCCACCGAAAAATTCTGCGTAGCCCCAAGTCCAAGGTCACAGAGCGCATTCCGTAGGTAGGGATGTTCGAGCCATTTGCTGCAACTATACTCTGTTCCACCTTATGATGTACCGCAGGAAAGGCTACAAGCGCGAGTTCCTTGCTCTGGGGCACATCTCGACGGCACATGCTCTCGTGACTTAAGAGGGGCTGCCAGCGCTATGGCCTCGCGCTTCTAGCCTTCGCTGCGGTACAACATAAGGTGAAACAAAGTAAAGATGGCGGCCGGGTAGTGGGTGTCGTCTTTGAGCTGGCGTTGGCGGAAGGATACACATTTCCGCTACACTGTCAACTAGCAAGCGTATTCCAGAGATTTTCTCGGTAATGAAAAAGAGACGGCTTGCTGTTGGGCCAGCGTCACTCGCCACCTCTAGTGACTGGCCGGGGCGTTTCCCTGCCAATTGCATGGCTGTTGGCACTTCAAAGCTCGGTTGCCAAATTTTTGGTGGTACCAGCATGAAGCGCTAGCACGTTGTTGCGAAGAATCGCGTCGACGAAAAGAACTGCGGCGTTGAGACGGACTACGACGTGGCGGACGATGTGGGTGTCTACGCGTTGTGCTGAGTTCTGCGATGGCGGTTGTTAGCGCGTCGACGCGGGCCTCAAGGGCTCGGATGGAACAGCACTGGCGGTCGTTGTCCGTAACGCTTGACAAGGTTGGCGCAGCATATTCGGCGACGCGGTCCGCCACCTCGGCGAGGCGATCTAGCGGTAGGTCCGTAGCTGGTGCAAGGGTCATGCGGATCCCTTGAGGCAAGCGTTGTAGGAACCATTCCCGTAGAATTGGAAGGTTCTGATCGGGAGCTCGCTCACCTAGAAGTTGGCGCATGCGGTGAAGCAACTGGGAGGGTCGCCGGTCGCCCAGTTCCTCGGTGGTCAGGAGCTGTTGTATCCGCGATGCCTCGGATGCTGTCATCCTGGCGAGGATGATTTCCTTGATGTGGTCGTAGGCGTTCTCCGGAAGAGGAAGCGCCAGGACGTCATCCAGCTCATCGGTCACTTCGGGGGTAGGGCAGAAACCACATGATAGTAGCGGGATTCCTGTGTGGTTATGCGGCGCAGGTGGAACTGGGCTTCCACTTGCGAAAACCAGGCCCGAGGATTCTTCGCCCAAAAAGCTGGAAGGCGGAGTTGGGTGGCGGAAAAAGTTCCATCGCCGTTGGAAGAGCTGCCTGTGTTCCGGTCCATTTTGGTCGGACGTCCGGGTCACCAATTTGTCGGCGGTGTTCAAAGTTGCCGGAAAAGAATTTGAGACGTCCGGCCCGGAGCTTAGGCGAAAGGCATCTCTTCTTCTTTTATTGTTGTCGCCCCGGCTCCCAAGATCCACTGAGCGAGCCAGAGCTATAGTCTGCACGAGTAACTCCCGCTCGCTGTGCTCGGTTCAGTGGCGCGCTCATTGTTTTCATTTAGAGCGCAAAGTATTTCTTTTGTGTGAGGCAGGTATTAAGATCTGCGACTCTACACTATTTCTACTTACTGCATATTTTGTTTTCTGGTTAAGTTGGTAGATTGTTGATCCTTGCAACGGTGCGTACAACGAATCGCGAAAAAATGTGCGGGGAGATCGGTGGGGCTGCCGTTCTTTTATTTTGCTGTCGACGACGTGCTACAACAGTATTTACAAAGAGAAACAGTATTATATCAGAAGAAAAAAATTGGAGTAGGCTGTACTTGGTACAGTGGCAACTGTTGTACATGAAACGTCTTTGGTGCCGTAAGGTGTGAATTAAATACAAGGTTTGTTTATTCAATTTAAAGTCTCTCTGTGCGTGTGCGTCTCAGGGTAAAGACGCCGAGAGCTGCAACGCTTGTCATCAGCTTGTGAAAGAACAAACATATAAATAAACTGCTGGCTTAAAAAAAACAGTGAGTCCATATAAAAAAAGAAATGTTGGGGCGCAAATTAGCGGAGATGTCATAACTCTACAAACGCACGTGTGCACGAAGGCACTCCAATTCAACCTATGTTCTACAATCTCTATGGACGTAAGTCTTTTGTAGCGGAGATGTTTTGTTTGTTTCCTCATATTCCTTCCTATTTTTGGTTGACGCCGTGTTTGTTTTAGCTCGTGAGAGAGTACGCAAGCTCCGTCTCTCACGCCCGGCAGTGGATAGTATCGTTAAAGGTATATTGTTTCCAGAAGGTGCGGTTAATCTGGTTTAGCAAGGCTAAGGGAATCATTCTGTTTTATTTTCTTCTTAATTTCCACTTTAAAATGCCCTGCAGCTTAAAAAAAAATGAGTACACAACGCTTGAAAATTGCCCTTCCTGAATGTTAGACCGCTAGGAAAGTAACACATCAGAGAATACACACATATTGTTTACGATTTTCGAGATATGATTGCAATAAAAGAAGGGCTTGCCCGCGTACTCCATAACATTCAAGTTTTTGTAATAAGTGCTTGTGGTTCAAATAATGAAAAGCTTTCGTAAAGTTATTATAAACTCCCAAAATGAGTTTTCTACCTTCTAGTTAACGTAAAATAAATTCCTTTCCTTCAAGTAATGCAAGCTCAGTGGAACGGTGCTTGCGAAATCCAAACTGGGATTTTGTAATTAGCTAATGCTGATCGAAACATTTTGAGAGCCGTATATGAATAAGTTTTTCTAGCCCCTTTAAAAAAACATATGTCTTTAATTATTTATATAATTTTTATCACCTTTCTTATGCAGTACAGAAACTTTTGCTATCTGCATACACTCAGGGAATACACCTTTAGATATACATAAGTAAAATATATAAGTCAAATAAGGCATAATTAAGTCTAAAACGTATTTCACAGGTCTAATCTGTATATCATTTATATCTCTGCTACGAGTATCATTTAAATTCATAAATGCTTTAAAAACCTCGGAATCGTCAACCGGATCCAAAAAGATTGAATTTGCACTTCTCTTTTCAGTATACCTACAAGCATCATCATCATAATCTATATTAACTAAAATTACAAAATGGTCATTAAACATATCAGCTAAAGCAGTATTCGTTATTTCTTCGCCGTTTATATACAGCTTCTCTAGGTGTTCATTTTTTGACTACCCAGTAAAATCGTATTCACTTTTTTCCAAGTGACCTCAACATTTCTAATTGTCGAGTTAAAACTGTTATGGTAATAACGTTCCCTGGCTTTTCGTAATTCTTTTGAGAGCTGGTTTCTATAACATTTGAACTTTTTTAAATCTTCTTGATTTCTAGTTATGTTAAAGTGATGAAATTGCCGATTTTTTATAATAATTTTTGTTAGAAGGTTTGGGGTAATCCACGGCTTTGAAATTTTACGCGACGATTTTCATATCTTATAGGGGAAATTCTTCGCATAGATAGTCTGAAACCTATTAAAAAGTGTTATATACTATTTTGGGATCAGTCCCTGTTAGAACATCATTCCAACTCGCGCTTACAATATCGTTGCGAAACCTAACAAGATTGTCAGGCGCTATGTTTTGAAATTGTCTTAATGACCGAATGTCTCGTTTTCGGTGAAGAGCTTCGTTTATGCAAATAAATATCGGGAGATGATCGCTGATCTGGGTGCTAAATATTCCTCCTTTTAGGCGTGTATTATCAATATTTGTAATGAAAAGGTGTATTAGAGTTTCTGTGTGAACACTGATTCGGGTTGGTCTGGTTATCGTATTAAGATACCCGTAAGTGGCAAGTAATACTTCAAACTCATTTTAAGCGTGCTATTAACTAGCATATTGATATTAAAATCCCCACCGATTATCACTCTAAAATTATTATCACTACTGAATCCCAAGAGCCTCTCAAAAAAGAAAAAGAATCACAATATTGCCATCCGGTGGGCGATAAACAACAAAAATAGGCATATTATCTGCTATCAGAGATAGCACTTTGTAGTTTCCAGTTGTAACGCAAAAATTTGATAATAATTGAGAGTTAATGTGTTCTTGGACCAATGCACAAATACCACCCCGCGACTTGTAGTCCGGTTTAAACAGTAGCTTTTATAGGACGGCATAAGAAATGCATCAGTTTCGTCGGAATACCATGTTTCGGTGAAGATAATCACGTTCAATCTAACTGAAAGTTGGCTAAAAAGACATTAAAGTTCCATCGATTTATTTTTAGCCGACCGTACATTTAAGTGAAAAAGTTTGAGTGAAGCCTCAAAACCACCCCCAAAAATGTTTGCAAAGTCAGCCGGTAACAAGTATGAAGAATCCATCGTAAATTTACTGAAAACCCAGTGTGTAACTAAGATTCATGCTAAAACTACAAACTAATGATTTCCGGATCGTCTTCACTCCTTATCACAACCGCATCGTCTCCATCCTTGCGCCTAGCAAAGATTTTTCCGTTTTGTGAAAAGTGTATTTGAAACCGTTCGCTTTCGCCCATTCTTTTGTTTTCGCTAAGAGTTCCCGGTTTTGTTTAGTTATGCTCTAGTAGATGTACACTCTCATTCCGGTTGCCCTTAGCTTATTCTTCCGGTAGAGCCATGCATCCCTAGTTATTTGGGATGCAAACCTGACAATGACGCCTGGGATTTTGTCCGGCTTTGATGGCAGTCGGTGAATCGCGGTGATATCACTTGCAGCTAGCTCGGGCACCTCTAGAGTTCGCGCCACTTCATTTACCTTGCTTATCAGGTCTTCGTCATTACGTTTTGCGATACCATGGAACTCCAAATTGAGCTTAAGGCTTCGCCATTCCATGTCGTGAAGTTCTGCCTTGAGCTTCTTCACTTCCTCCTCCTGATCTTTTTTTCTCGATTTCTGCAAGTCTACTTTTTACCTCTTTCATCTCTTTCTTTTGTTCGTTGACAGATTTCAGAATTTCATCATACTGAGCAGACATCATGCTGACAGATGCTTCAATGCTCCCAACAGTTTCCTTAAGGTTCCATGGCTCATCTAGCTTTCCGTTCATGTCAGCCAACAGAATTGAAATTGAAATGTCGTCATCTGGTTTTTGTTTACTGACAGCCCCGCCTTTCAACCTTGAGACTCGGCAAGTGGGACATTTTCATGCCTTATGATATGCTTCGCCTTTTGTTTTCAACGTGGCTTCGGACACCCCCGCGTAAACTCCACAATGGTACGAATACTCGAATTCACTAAACAAAATAGATTGTTCATCATTAAGAATTTCCTCTTGGCATTTCAAACACAATGCGTCAGCCATTACCGGAAAAAAACATTCACCAAACAGTAAACACCACAGGCAGCAGCAGCTAGAGAGCTAGAAATGTTGATGCGAAATAAGTAACGTAAACCAACCTGCAATGACGTAACAGGACGGATTAGCTTGTGCACTGTCGTCTGTCGCCGCTGCTGCCAGAATGCCGCGGTCCGGCGCCTGTGATGATTCTTATGGCACGATGTCCCGCTGGCGTCGCCCGTGTCTGGCGTTGTAGGCGTGGCCACACGCTTCAGCTCGTTGCAATCTGGCCGCGATAGTCACTTTTGTTGTGGAGCAAGGCGTCCGACACAGCAGGCATCACGCTGCAGTTTCACTTGCTTGTAGGATCGGGCATACCGTTCATAAAGTGCAATGACGTAACAGGACGGATTAGCTTGTGCACTGTCGTCTGTCGCCGCTGCTGCCATCACGACGTGGGTCTCCACGTCGTGATAGTCCAACCAAATCAACTTTAATTTATTTCTCGCTTGTGGCTTCCAAGTACTGCGCGCAACTAGTCAGATAGGCTATAGTTATAGCTGATTAATACGATGGATATTTCTAATGCACAATAGTTTTGCGAAATCAAGGTTTCTCTCAAACAGATAACTCACACGTACAGTTGGACGCGCAATATCTTTGACGTATTGACTCGCGAGAGATGCCCCCAACACGGCAGAGTCTGGCGGTGTTCCACTACTAACATCTAAAGTTTGCTCCCTTACCTGGTACTATTTCGCGCGCATTTTGCGCCATATCGAAATGAAAGCGCATGACAAAAGTGACGCTCGTTTTCCGCTGGATAGAAATTTCACGCCAGCTCATTGTCTTTGCTGGTACCTTGAGCGTTTCACAGCGATGCGAAATGTTCAACAAAAAAACCAAACAAGAACAAAAACAAAACAAAACCGTACGATGGCATCCTTCATACACTCATTACTTCTATGACACCGAGCCGCCTCGTGTCCTTTTGTTTTTCTTTCACGGTACTAATTTCTTTCTGCGGATTACGGCTGTTACGACGCTAAGTCCGTCTGCCCTCTCGAATTTCAACTTAGGCTCAAGTCAGGGACGGACCAGTTTAAACCGCGAAAATATAAATAACACTGTAGCAAAGTAAATCTATCATATCGATTGGAAATACGATTTGACACATTCCATCTATACACATACTGTGCACAGCGAATGGACTAGCGAGTCAGCGTGCAAAACACCGCCACACAATGCTACCATAACATCTAAGCGATTTTTGCATAGCACCAAGTACGGAAAAGAGAAAACAGTTATTAATTCACATAAACGAGGAACATTTATTTGAAGTCCGGACACTCTGCAGGTTCAGTCTACCTCAGGTTATCAATAAACTCGACCATGTCATTTGTCGTAACAGATAAGAGACGTAAAAAAATGAAAGCCGGTTACAACTCCATGTAACGCCGAATTAGAGCGCAGCTCTTGAGGAGGAGGAGGGAAGGATACTGAGGGGTAGGTATGCCCCTCCTCCCTCCTCCTCACGTCGTCATCTTGTCTGCTACTCCTCCCTCCGAGCGGCGTCGCCGTCGCCTCACGAGGGTCACGTGACCTCACGGGAGTCGTGTGACGTCACCGGGGTCACGTGACCTCGCGGAGGTCACGTGACCCCAAGAGGTCACGTGACGATGACGATGACGTCACCAGTGACGTCCCTGATGACGTCATCACAACTAGTGACGTCATCAGTGACGTCATCAGCGCGGATCACGATGCAAACGCCGAGGACTTCTCCAGTGACGTCCCTGATGACGTCATCAGTGACGAAGACGATGCCGATGCGGATGACATTAGAGTGACGATGACGTCACTGATGACGTCATCAGTGACGTCACGTGTCCCATAATGCACCGCGCGGTTACGCCGACGGCGACGCCGCTCAAGCCGGAAACGGGCGCCTAAGAACTGCACTCTAAAATGATTAGACTGTATAAGGGAATTGTATCGTCTCGGGTGTAGACGAACTACTGACAAGACGACG
>JAZHYW010023549.1:0-15082 GCA_037355805.1 Ixodes ricinus
AAGTTAGCAGCCACTCCGAAGTTTCCAGTCGTCCTTTTCTCGGTTGCTTCAAAGGTGTTCCCTTTAACACAAAATTATCGCAATAGAAGAACAAAGGAGGCAGAAGACAGGACAGATGCGACTTATTACTGACGTTTAATGATAGGATAGAGAAAGACAAAGATAAAATGAAGACTGAAATCATAGAAAGAGGAGATGAAAGAATATGCTAGATAAAAAGGAAGAAGACAAAATCCCAAAAGAAATCAAGAAAATGCATAAGTATAAAGAATTAGAGACATATAAAAACTAGACAAATAAAATTTGTAAAAGAAAATAAGCTTTCAGAAATTAGTCAAGGTACTGAAGTTCTTTCGTTGACAGGTTTACCAACGGCAGCACTAACACACGCTTCTCCACTGATTGCTATGACTTGGGCTTCACTAGTTCCCCGTGTTCTTTTGTCCACACTTCGTCGCAGGATCATTGTGCGAGCAAACAACGAGTGGCACCCACAGTCCCTCACGTGTACAGCTAAATGTCCCGATGGTGTAGGTTCTTTGTTTCATTAATGTCTAGGAATGAGATTCGTAGCAGAAATACACATTATTTGCTCGCGTTAGCAGGCCAGGATTATTTGATGACAATATCTTGGCTCGCTCCATGGGAGCCAAATGATAGCCTTTTCTGGTTTTCCTTGTAACCAGACTTGAGCCCAAGGTCTTTTCAAATCAGTGCAAGCAAACGTTTCGCTTTAAGCCTTGGGGTGTAATTTACGCTCACTAGTCTAGATCGCTAAAACCTTTCTCCCCATTGTATTCGCGAAGAACGTTGGATAAATATTACGCGCGCAGGCTTTCTTATAAATAAAAGAAACATCTCAGTCGGTGGCTCTAGATGTTATGACGAAAGATTACTTCTGGTAATTCGGATTCATTTAGACTTTATTGCGAGGCCGTTAGTTTTGTTGGAGTCACGTTGAATGCGAAAGTTCTTTGTCAACCACTTCATACTTCACGCCGAGAACGTAAGCAGTTGAGATCATAAAGTTGATCGATCATTTTAGGATTATAATACACGTTAGTAATCTCAAGCCGACCGTAAACACAATAATCATAAAGCAAATTTTACAGAAATTTTTATACTTCTGTGGAAATGAATAAAAAATAGGGTATATTAATTACATCTCATTACCAAAATCACTAACCGCAGACGTCATGTGAAGGCTCTAGAAAAGCCCATGGATCTTTAGATCCTGCATTAAGAAATTCAATGTAGGACTTGTGAAAGCCACACCATACTACTTTAATATGTATTGGCCCTTTTATATTTAAAGCGCCGAAAGGAGGCATTGTTGGCAATTTTTGTCGCCGCGAACTTCTGGCCAATTGAGAGGTGCAAATATTCCCACTTACAAAAGCATGCTCCTTGTAACGTACATGAAATATATGATGATCAGTTCTCTCTGTGATTAGCTAAATTAAATGTTGACGAGAGATTTGATGAAAAATTTGCATTCCTCTTGTAAGACGATCGATCCCCTTTTATATCTTGAATACCACATCCTGAGGACCTCGCTAAATCCCCAACTTTGGGATTTCCATGCTCGGAAAGGCCTGCCGAAGCAGAGCGATCGGAAGGCTGTTGGAAGCCAGGGTACAGCGTTATGTTTGTTAACAGTGAGTTGTCTATATTAGTTGCCGGTTAGAGTTCTAGCGGTTCCGGTTCGGGAGTGATTTCAGATGAAAAAATCGGTTCTGTTGCGGTTGCGGCAAAAGAAACAATTCGCTCCTAAACATGCTTTCGGTTCGGGTGACTGTTACGCGTTCATAATTTTACTTAAGAAAAGAGGCGTGTTATATGCGTTCAAACTAATGAAAACCTATAGCCCAATTAGGCTTTCAGGATTTAGAAGTAAAATCATTTATACCCGAAGGTTGTGTTGATTCATAGGAATCAGTGAACACAAGTTAAAAATTAACATCCATCAAAACGTTAATCAAAGTGATTTAATTGGAAAACACAACTTTGTAAATGTATGTTGTAAATATTTGATACTCGACACATTCAAGAGTTTAAAAAAGCACATTGTCTCAGCAACAAGAATACCGAAGGCATATCACCATTAGATAATATGTTATGTCCAGATCCATAAAGTATAACGTTTCACAAGGATCAATGTCAGTAGATTATAACGTTCCAGGTTTAATTGGTATCTGCGGTAAAACAAAATGAGACACGATAAAAATATATACAACAATATTGTACGCACGACGTTCTTCAATAGTTCTATCTTCAAAGAATATCCACCAGGCAGTTATTTTGTCTAAAATAATTTGTGCGAATGACGATAAATATAAAGATAGAGAGCTTTAAGGTAGTTTTTCGCGACAACATTAACTGCCTATCAAATCGTCCTTCAACAAAGGAGAAGCTCGCAATATTTTATGCAGAAAGAAAAGAAAAACACCAACGGCGGTGCATTTTTAAAGAGTAATAATTCAGACCTGAGTAAACAACGCTGAAGACGCTCACTCCATACTTGCACGAAGTTGTTGCGAATACTTGCGACGGACAGTGCACAGCGTAAAAATACTTCCACGACTCTCGCCATGATGTGCCTTGTATCCCAGAAAGCGCGCTTCCATCAGAGTGCTCGGTCAGCGAATGCGGAAGGAGTTGAAGCAAAACAAACGAAAGGCAAAACATTGCGGTCATTTGGCGACGTAATGGCCGCCTCCGTAGCGGCGGACGCCTGCAGCGACCGTGGCGAGAGACAGAAAAGCCACGCAATCCTGCGTGCAACGCCGCGACTACGATAACGGCGAAGAGAAATAACTTTGAGCGGCTGATGTCGGCAGAGTGAGTGAGTGCGTAAGTTTGAGGAGGGGCGTGAGTTTGTTAGCTCGGTGAGTTACATTAGTTCGGTGAGAGGCCACAAGTTTTGTGAGTTCGGTGAGTGGCGGGAGTTCTGGCGACATCATGCGAGTCGGCTGAGGGTCAGTGAATCCGTGAGTTCGCGTGAGTGCAAGGAGTTCGGTGAGTCCATGAGTTTGGCGGGTGGGCGTAAGTTCGGCGAACTCATCGTGAGTGAATACCTGAGAGAGAGTGCGGCCGTAAGAATGCGGAAGAGCGACTTTCTGACCTCTTTGTATTTTTTTACTTGCTGTGAGCGAGTGAGCTCAATCAAAACTGCCGACGTCTGTCTGTAGTACATTAAATCAGAACAGCGCCAAAAGGAGAGGGCTACGAGCGCTTTGTCAGCTCAAGAAGGCGCTCAATATGAAAGCGTTCTGAAGACTGCACCTAACGAATACACGTAATATTCAGTACTACTCCAACCTGCATTTATTGAGTACGGTTGCTCAATGACTCCAGAACAAATCAAGCATTTTGTGCAGCGCTGGGAGACTGCGAACCCAAACCGGACACGAAACAGAGCTGAGGCCCGATTGACGAAGAGCTTCGTTGGTTGCGAAAACTTTGCTAAGAAATTTGTGAGTTCCGGAACATTGTAAGGAAAGGAGAAATCGGTATTCACCAACGTGCTCTTAAGTGAGCGGAAGAAAGCGACGTTCTCGTGCGGAAAAGAACAGAGCCTCCATGGTTCCGCAAGCTCCCGATCCTCCGAGCGGGCTGTTGCTATGGCGACAACGTATTCGGCAACGCCAACAAGCAGTCGGACAGCTCAGCATGGTTCGCAGCTGCTTGGAGCACGTGAGTTTTGAATTACAAATGCAGTCGGCCGTTCCGCCAACGCTCATCTGGCGTTCGTGTCCGTGGAGTCATATGTCGACGCTAACATAATTTGAACAGGCCCGAATGCCGAGCCCGGGATAACCGCCTTCGTCGACTCCTACGAACTCCATGGCTACAAAGTCAGCACAACTGTTATCGTTGCTAAAAGAAGACGGCTCATAGCCGGTCGTTTGCACAGCGGCGTAGATAGAAACAAATCGCTGCGGCGTTTTCGCGGCCTCGGAGATGTAGGAGCGAGCCGACGTAAAACACGATATGTTTTAACTACAAGTGTCAGCAAGAGCCATGCATATACCTGTTCACACTCGGAGCGGTCACGCGCGTTTGATGAAGTGCTGGATTCGCGCTGTCGGACCGCGTCTTGAAAAGCGCTTCGGAACCGATCTTTTACGATGCTGACGTGACACTCAACAAAAAATGTTGGACCGGCATCGCGCAGCTCCCACAAACTGTTCTAGCTCAACAGTTTTGACCTACCGTCGTGTCGGAATAAAAATGAGATACTAATAATAACAAAGTGTACATACCGTGTTGCGAAGGTAATTCTTACGTCGTTCATTTGAGCTCTATATCATACAAAACAGGAAGGTAGAATTGATGCGAGTCTCTTTTCTACGACATTGTTTGTCACCGCGGCATCCGGAAACAGAGATGACAACGGGGAGAAATTAGCCTCCTAATCTAAAATTGGGATTAGCGACCAAACTATTTATACGGGAAGGGTCCACAAGGGGTCTCCCCGGGCATATTTTATTCAGCAAGCCAGCCGGTCGTGGGCAGACGGTCTTGGTGAGGGACCGTCGGAGCAGGGCGGAGTTCCTTGCTACGCCTATATTCTGCTGAACTGGCCGGAGCGAGCCCTTAGCGATCAGTGGGTTCGCTGTTGTAGGTTCTTCCGGGTGTTTGTGGATCCAGGGTTAAGGTCCGTCATGGTCGGTTTAAGTATTCTCTTCTATTTTTTCTTGTTGCTTGAAGTCAGGACAAGCATGAAGAGACACGTACAAAAACAGATGTCCGTTGGTCGTCGTCCCCCCTGAGGACGGGGCCACGCGGGCTCTCGTTATGTCGGGTTACTAATTAAGGCAATCGGTATGACGTCTACGCTAGATTCTCTTTCGCCCTGAACCGGAAAGATTTCTGTCCAATGTTTAGATTCAATTTTAAAGACCCTAAAAATATTAGCACTGACATGAAAAGATTGTTCTACCCTCATATTGAACGAGTGTAGACTGGAGTTACAACTTCAAATGACACTCATTAGGCATGAGGGTAGGTTGTACCTGCAGAGGGCATTTCTACTTAGAAATATTTTACTTGGCGCACCAGAGGCTACGCGTTAAAATGGGTACTTCTCTGAGCAACCTGCCGAAAAAGCGCAGATCTCGACTTAACACTAACAGTGGCACAGACAATCTATTTTACCGACTGAAGGGGTACTCCATTTTATTTTCAGCTGCCTAATCGAAGCTAACTAATCATTCCCGGCTTGCTTTTAAGAGGAATATCTAAATTTACAATAACTATTCGGACAGCGGCTAGCAAAAGAAATGCCAAGACCAGCAATTTAATTTACCTGCTCTCTCCAGTGTCTCGACATCAATGGCAGGAAAGCTAGCAGATTGATCACGCAGTCTTACAACAAGTTGTGTCCTATATATATATATATATTTTTTTTTTGCTTTTGTGCTGCTGAGCAAGTGCCGAAAGAAAGTTTCACGGCATTCATTTCCCACCATCAATCTTCATGCGATGAGTTGAGAACAAGTTCGAGCAGTGATCTTGAGCTTGCTTTTTCTGCCGCCCGTGGAGAGTTTACAGTAAATTAAAAAAAAACGAGAACCATCATATAAGTACTGTAACTTTGGCAATGAAAAGTTATCTAGACAAAAATATAAGGTTACAGATTTACCGTATCTATTCGCCGCGTGCTTAACCAATTTTGAGGCAAATAGGCGACAATGAAAAAGAAAACGCACGAGCATCGTTAAAGGGGCCCTGCAACAACTTTTGACTGGTTTTTAATTTGCACCGACCTAAGCGCACTGAACGTAGTAACTTAATGAAACTTTTCTTTTCCTAGCAAAATTCGCTTTATTTTAAAAGTTATAGGCAAATTAAAATTACAAAAACAAGCAAAAAATAATATCCTTCATGACGTCGTAGGTCCTGGCTTGAGTGGTCGCGGTGAACTAGAGGAGGGATAGTGAGCTCATCGAGCGCTCACGGCTGCCGCACTCGCGTGTCGACGGCTCGAGAGGGCGCCACTAAAGCGTGTGTTGGATAGGCTGTATGAAGCGGGCGGCCAGGGCGGCTCGCAATGCATTTGCTGCGCGATTAAAGACTATTTCGGCATAACACTTCATTGGCCACAAACGACAGCAAACACGGGGTAAAGATCAGTACAGAACGGGAGCCACATCGCGCTGCCATACCGCCAAATGGCCTTTCTACGCTCCGGGACCTTTCTACGCTCGCCATTCATCGGCGCCTCATCCCACTAGCCCTTTCTAATATGCGCCGCTTTTTCCGCCGCTTGGTGGCAGGTATGTCGACGGGTCATTTCTTGTTTCCGTACTTTATAAACGGCATTTGTTTCTTTTCTGATCTAAAATACTGAACAAAAACTACTTTCATACATAATTGAAACGGTTCGCGACACTTATATTTTGTATCTCGACTATAAAAAAAAAAGCTTTTAGCGGCTCTGACCAGTAGTAAGCCCAGGACCAAAAACGTCACATTTTGCGCGCTTTCCGTATGCGGGTCGCCCTCGTCGGTGGAGGAGGGTTTCCGCGTCGTCCGGTTAAAATATGACGCACTGATATTTAGTTACTCTCTCCAGTGCCCGCTGGCCGGCCTGGAACCCCAAGAGACGTGGAAACAGCAAAATGGTAGACGCTTAAATGTGATTGCAGGGCCCTTTAAGGGAAAGACAAAAAGGATGCAAACATACAACAAAAAAAAGTATGCGGTAACGACCATGGGCACGGAACTCTGTGTGATGCTCTCTGATTGCCTCCCTTGTCATAAGGCGCCGCGCCAGACCCCAGAACAAGATGCGGTTGGAGCTTACATCCATAACGTGATTTATACCATGAAGCCTCTGAAGCGGCTTGTGAAGGAATGATATAACTTTTATTTTACCGGATTAACTTTGATCACATGAAGAGGTCTATTTTTGCGTTCGTTACGTGGTGTTCATCCGGTCGTTTTTTTACAGAGCGGTTTCTTCTTCCCAGGCAGGTGCTATGGACAAGGTTCAGTTCTCCGAATCGCGCTCGCGAAGAGTCACGTGTTCGAGGATTTGCATTACATATCCTGCCGAGAGTCAATATTTTCTTAACCTGATCAGTGTAATGTGAATTTGTTTTTTAGTACTTTTGGTGTTATTGGAATTTTTGAAATTTTATTATTTGGTCATGTTTTGAAATATTTATTTATATTGTTGGTTGATGGTTTGTGTTGTTTGTGTGACTTTCCAACGTATAAATATGATCTCCACCCTACCCCTCTACTGTAATGCTCTGGCGCTGCACGGAACAAACAAATACATAAATAAATGTTCACTCTGAACAAGTGTATTGTTGCCGAAGATAATAGAGGCGGTTATTATAAACAGCTGTCGTATACTAAGAGTTAAACACAAACTAACGACAAACTAACGGATAAGTAACGTCTATTATTCATGGCAAGTAACGACACCGGTATATCGTTACCTTCTGCAGAATGGTAACGGAGCTCTGTAACGCGTTAGCTTTTTTCCAAGCTAACGAGTAACGTTATTTCGTTACTTATTTTCGGTAACGGGAACAACGCTGCTGTAGAAGAAGCTTCAAACTTCGCCCATCTTCGCCGACGCTGGCGGCAGTTGCAGCTGGTTGCTGCGGCCAGAGCGCTCGTCTGCTTTCGGTTGCTCGGTGACGCAGCAAAGGAACCGGTCCGCTCTTTTCCGACTCTAAATTTTGCCTCGACCGCGCCTTTGCCGACGATTGCGGCTGAAGTGGCTGAAGCACGTTGACCTCCGAAGACAGATTGTGGAGGTGGCGGATATCGTACTATCCACAACGCGAAATTTTTCAAAGCTGATATATGCTCTTCGGTGTGAACGAGGTCACCGGGAACGTCTGGCGCAGAAAAAGAACACCAAAAGCAGGCCACAACATGTCTGCGCTTGTTCAAGTGTAAACATAGCGGTCCCTTATTTGCGGTGGTCAACGATTGTGGCACGTTAGTGGGATCATAATGACTGCAACCATAACGATTGTAAGTACGTTGGCACCTTATTGGAAACTCATTGGTTGCATTTTATGAGCATGCCGGCAAAATGCAGGAATCACTGTGGCTGCATGTATAGCAATTATAAGCAGGACGGCAAGATACAAGAACCGTTTTGGTTGCTATGTACAGTTATGGTAATATTAGTTGAAAACGAGCGTGTCGGTGAATAGATACTAATACTTGAAAGGATAAGACATCGAGACGAAGAAGGGGACAGGACTTCTTTCATCATGTTTCCGTCCCCGTCCTCGATGTTTTCATCATTGAAGCATTTGTATGAGGTTATGTTTGCGTCTTGATGGGAGTATATTAGCTGTTTTTTGTTTTGTTTCCGCTAACGTTTTCTTCAAAGTGGTGCTTTGTGAAGGTGCTGCTGCATTTTAATTGCTAGCTTAAATTTTCATAAAAGACGTTTTCATATCTGCAGAAGTGTGGTAAGCTGGGCGAGTTGGTATGATGACAGAGCGAACAGAACACCACTCAAAAACACAATGTGTTTTTGTGCATGTTCCTTTTCTCTGTGCTTGTTTTTTAGTGCTCTGTTCCGTTCACTACGCTGTCATGCAGTCACGTGGTTAACCTTCGAAAGGTTACGTAAATATGAAATACATAGCGTATATTTTGTATCCAGAGGGCTTTTTTGTCTTTTTCAAAGAGTTCCATAAGGAAAAGGAAAGACCGTCGTACTGTCCGCTGTGACAGGATTGCACTCGTTTTTAATTGACGCTGTTTTACTAGATCAGACAGATGATCACGAAAGTTTGTTTATTAAAGTGAATGTGTCGGTTCCAGTGTCATTTTGTGTGCTGTGTATAGACCCCCAAGTTCACCCGCTGACTTTTTACTAATGGCGTATGATCATTTACTACGATTTAAAAATAACAATGTTATTCTCTCTGGCGACTTTCATCTCCCAGATATTTATTGGACGAGTTTCTCAAATACATCCACTGATAATGCTACAATGATTTGTGACTATAATGTTTTCATGTGGATTGTCTGCAGATTGTAACAGAGTTTGCACGTGTCCAGGGCTTAAGTAGTTTGCTTTTAGACACTAATTTTTGTACCCAGTGCCTTTTCTGACTGTCATGTTAGTGTTGAAGATGAGTGTGTCGAATCACAAGTTTCTATACTTTTGCTGCTCTTTGGTAGCGCTTCCAGCCAATAAAAGGCTCACAGTGACGGCTGTCAAAGATTTCAGTCGTGCTGATGATGACAGTGTTCTTGAATATTTAGATTCGGGGTTTCTTGACTTCTAAACAAATGATTCCGATGTATCGGTTCTTTGGCAAAGATATAAGCTTATGTGCGCCTTTTGCTTAGACAACTTCATTCCTAATAAACACAGGTCTCCAAAACGAACCAATCGGTGGATTAATAGAAACATCATTAATCTCAAACGTAGACTTAAAGAATGAGAAAAAGAAAATGCAATCCCGAAAGGGTACGTGGGTTACAGACTGAGTTAACCAGCAGAGTTGCACAGGCTAGAAAATGCTACTTTGTAAATAATTTGAAGGTTTTTCTGAAGGACGACTCTGAAAATTTGTGGAGATACCTGGCCAACAAGAATAATCCTGTTGACAGTCTGGTTTCAGATAAAAAGAAATTCCTCAGCATTTTAACTTTTATCTCAGTCAGTTTTCGGACAAAAAGAAAAGTAGGAATGTCGCGGTTCTTCGTCACCTATGAATGCTGATTTTATTTCCTATCAAGGTGTTTTGTCAATGCTGTTAACTCTAAAAAAACAAAGTCTGGCGTAGGCCCCGATAAGATTCCAAATATTTTCTTCGACGGTACGCAGAGTCACTGGCACGTTTTTTGACAATAATATTTCAAACTTCGCTTATCACCAGTGTGCTTCCGAATGACTGGCTTTTAGCAGGTGTCGTCCCTGTATTCAAGAAAGGAAAAACATTATCGCTAACAAACTATCGTCCCATTTCTCTCACATGTACAGAGCGCGACAATGTGAGCGCGAACAAGCGATTGCCGGTTTTTCCAGTTTTTCTTAGAAACCAAGGGATGTCATGCAAGTTATTGCCACGGAAAAGAGCTAATTTAGTTCTATAATGCATAGCGTTAAAATTTTGTGCTCGCTAATACTATTTAGAAGCAAAATGCGAAAATGCGCCGATGTCGTGTTCGCGCTAACAGTGTCGCGATGTGAACATGTTGCAAGCTCATGAAGTATATTATTTCAAACTTTATTTCTTCCTTTCTGAAGGAACACAACATTTTGTCTCCCTTCCAACATGGTTTCAGAAAGGGTTTTCTACCACAACTCAGCTTTTAACCACGGTCCACGACTTCGCCACTAGTCTCGATAAATACCGGTCAGGTAGACGTAATATTCTTGGATTTCAGTAAAGCCTTTGACAGGGTCTCTCATGAAAAATTATTATTTAAATTACAAAATGTTGGTTTTCCGATTCCTGTTGTTAATTGGATTAAATCATACCTACAAGGGCGTAAACAGTTCGTTGATATTGGTGGAGAATTTTCAAACGGGTTGCGTGTATCTTCGGGTGTACCCCAAGGCAGCGTTCTGGGGCCATTGTTATTTCTAATATACATTAATGATATTATTTCAGTCATCGATGAAAGTGTAAGCATTAGACTTTTAGCGGATGATTGTGTTCTGTTCAAATAGATAACAAGCTCATCCGACCAGTATCCATTAAACTCTTCACTTTCAGACATTTCAGATTGGTGTGCCAAATAACAAATGAAATTAAATTCAGAAAAAAACAATCTGGTTTATTACGGGTTACCAACAAAAAATGTCCACTTGATTTGATTTACGATGTCGGTAGTTCGCCTTTGCGCGAAGTTTCAGAGTATAAGTATCTTGGACTGACGATTTCAAAGACACTATCATGGGATACACACATCAATAACACCTGCTCATCATCATTTCGTAAACTTGGTTTCCTTAGGCGCAAGCTAATGAAAACACCATCTAGTGTCAGACGTTTAGCTTGTAACACTTTTGTGCGGTCGAAACTTGAATAGGCCAGCGTTGTCTGGGATCCCTCTAACAAAAAAGGAACATTTCGAAGCTGAAAGTGGCTCAAAGGGGCGCGGTTAGGTTCGTCTATACACCAGCTCATGTTTACAAACAAACCGGAGCGCCCGGAGCGCCCCTAGCGGACGCCACCGGCGCCGCGCATGCGCGATGGGGGTGTGGGCAACAAGCTCGCCGTCGCCCATAAACACACCATTGAAAGGCGATGTTGTCGGCGTCAGTGTGAGTCCCCTGCCCTTTTTCGCGTTCGAATTGTTGGTTCTACGTCTTCCTGGCGATGTCTGACTATCTTGAGCGGCGTCAGCGAAATTACCGAGGCTCGTTACACCGCAAAACTTCGCGTGAATAATGTGACATGTGGCGATTCATTCCGCGTGGACGCCGCAGAATGTACGCTAAAGCCTGATTCGCATGATGAGATTTCGCTCAGAATTTTCAGTCGCGACGCCGCTCGGGCTGCAAAAGCGTGAACCGTAGCTGAGATGGTCGACGTCGATACTGAAAATCGCAAGCAGAATCGGACCAACTGAATTAGGCATAACAAGTCGGTGATGGTCACTGGTAACAATGATCAACATCTCCTTGTATCTACTGTTTACATCGAGCCTGCTTACCAACCTTCAAATTTAAGTCTTTTGAGGCCTGCACTTACTTCTTATCGCAAGTACCGGGCCAAGCATTTGGTCTACGGACCGGCGTCGTCTAAGAGAGCAGACGACAAGCAGAAACGTTTGAAAGAGCAGACGACAGTTCGAACAATCAGGCGGCCGTTTGAACTTGAAGACGCACTGAACTTAGTCCGCAGGTGGTCCGCACGACTTGACGGTTTTCTGGCGTTCATGTTGGAACAAAACAAATAAATCTGATGACCACAAGTATCCGTGAATTCAACCCAAAGTGCTTCCCGCCCAAGCAATCGTTGTCCGACGGTGTCTGCTTTTCCCTTTTCACGGCACATATCCAGATTCTCGGACGAACCGAGCACGTGAAAACTGACCTTCAAACCTTTCTCGACACTTTTGGTACGGCCCCAGTCGCGGCGTTTTGACGAGAAGGCGGGTTTTGTCTGGTTCCTTTCAAAACAACGCAGGAATACACGTCTGGCATGGGGACTTCTGCCCACAGCCCCAGACCGGAAGTGCGACCGACGCGCCACCACCGCGCCATGACGTCACAGAGATGAGTTCGTGTATAGAAAAATTTGAAAGATATGACTACTCCATCACACCTTATGAAAACGAATGGCATAGCAACGCTTGAGCTGCGTAGGACGCTCTCCAGACTATATATTTGTATTTCGTATGGTAAGAAACAATGTACGACTTGGCACACATAATCACCTCATCCCGTTAATGACACGAAATACGAGGCTCCATAATCAGTATTCATTAACACCAATTTTTTACTCGCACTAATCGTTTCAAATTTTCGTTCTTTCCCCGCACCATCTCGGAATGGAACTCTCTTTCTTCTAGTGTTCTTGAGGCTGCCGATTTTGTGATGCCATTGATAGCTATTTTTTTAGACGTGCTTACTTTTTATCTGTACCAAATATCTTGCATGTTAGTGGCTTTGCACGTCACTCTCTTTGTATTGTATTTATTGTTAGATGCCTCAAATATGTATATCGATGTGTTTTATTTTTGGTTTCAAAAGTGCTTATTTGCTGCTTTTTACTGGTTGTTCCTTCCACTCCTGCTTGGTCCAGTCGTTGGCCTGCAGTATGTTTCTAAATAAGAAAAAAATAACAAACCCATTCCTTTGGCTTCGTCTTCCTAAAATGCACCAAACATTTTTTAAACCTTGACTCAAGTTATGTGGAATACCATTCATATATATATATATATATACAGGGTGTTTTCACGAAAGGTGGACAAATTCGATATTGCGAAAACTTCGCGTCGCAGCAAAAAAAGGCTGATGTCGTTTTGGTCTGGGCCAGGGACCTCTTTAGGGAAAATTATTGGAGTCCAGTGTAATTAGATTGTTAATTACTTTGCAGTTATTAGCTTTTTAATATTGGGTTTAAGGCATGGTTTCAATTAGAAAAGTGCTCCAGCATCATCAAATAACCCTAAATCAACAAATTGCAGAACGATAGAAGGCACGATGAAGCAATTTACCGCTTCCTAAAAAACCGTGCAAATTCGACAGGTTTTAAGTTTCAGTTTGTTATCGGAGCGCATCTCCGCCGCGGCGGCACCACGCCCGTGGAGAGATAGTGCAACCAGCCTCTGCTGCGTCTGCGCGATGCCAGCGCAGCAGAGGCTGGTTGCACTATATCTCCCACGGGCTATGTGCCGCCGGGGCGAGATGCTTCGATAAGGAAACCGGGGCTTAAAAAACCCGTCATTGCAATGTTTTCAGAAAGCCGTAAAATGATTCGCGTGGCTTCGCAGCGGTCTGCTAACTTGATACGATTTCTGGTTGTTGTTGATGCTGAACTATGTGATATTTGAAACCGTGCGCTTAAACAATAATAACAAAGTTAATTGCTACAAAAATTAACAGTATAATTATCCCGGACTTTAATAGTTTTTCTCTAAAATCATAGGCCCGGGACCGAACACGGCGCGAGCCCTCTTTTGTTGTGACGCTGCGAAAGGATTTCGCAGTATGAAATGCACCTTCGTGAAACGCCCTGTATATATATATATTTACAAGAAGTTCAAAATTTGTGTGCACCGTGAGGAGCGCGTTTTTTGACTTAAACTTAGGGAATCCTTGCATTGTAGTGGCATTTCTGATTACATTGATTTCAAAAATGGTACAAGAGCTTGTTACACGTACACAACCCTTGCTGAGAAGACACAAAAAACAGATAAAACGTTTTGTTGCTTTCAAGCTAGTTTCCAAATTTATGGTGCCGTTTTATTTTTGTTGCTGAAAATATATTTTTTATTCATTCGTGTTGTTCGGTTTACTAGCACTGTCATCAATTACCATCTTTGCTCACCACGATTAGGCATGGTTGGGCTGTGGGCTCGAAGAAGCTCCAACGACTTTAATATCACAGAATTTAAAAAAAAGTGGAAAAGTCATGGCAACTTGCTCGCTTGTGGAATCACGCATAATCAAAAAAACACTAGATCTTACTTGGAGGTGGCGCGCGCCAAACGAAATTTATTTTTTAATGTGTTTTCAGCCTGTTAAGATGTCTTTTTATATATATATTGTTGTTCTCGACGTGGGCGACGATGTACATTACACCGCTGCTTGCGCCCTTGTCAACGTAAGGGCTACTCTAGCGTCACTGGAACTTTATCGCGCTATGGAGTCCATCTGTTTGACGCGCATGGAAGTCTCTATAAGAGAGCTGTTTCAGTGTTAGTGAACATGTCATCAGTGTGGGAAGAGCAACGACGCTGGCAATCGTGACTCGAGAGCCGAATGTGTCGAGATCTGGCTGACCAGCTCTATCTCTGCTGAAAATGTGAGAAGTGGGACTCTCAAGCAGCGGTAGCTTGCTGACCATGTAGGATGCTGTCTTCTCGTTCAGGATCTTTTTCCGTGTGCACGCCTGCGAAAACGTAACAGTGCTCGGCGTACACAAAGCAGCAACGCCTCTCGGCAACCGCCAGTCCGCAGCAGCAACCTTTCTGGCGCCTGTTGGGGAGGTTGCGCGCGCCGAAGGTTCAATGTCGCGACTTGAATGCGAGGCATTTTATGAGCTACTCCGCGAACATGAGCCCCCGGGTCGATTAACCACGGTCGCTCGCAGAGAGAAGGTGGCGATGGTGCGCGAGCGGCTCTTGAAAGGCGGGAGGGTGTAGGGTGCTGACAAGCACGTAGCGCACTCTTCCGTCCACCCGTCGATGGCCGGCGAGGCTCGGCGGGCAACATTGGTCACCCCCGCCAGCAAATGCCGTGGAGCGCGCCGCCCCGGTCAGTCATCGTGCACCCTCACAGCCAAGCTGCAGAGTCGTCTCTTCTCGGCGGGTGCTTCGGCCCACTTCGTCCACGTTCTCGGAAAAGGATCGTGACGGTGGCAACGAGGAACCGTGGCACTGGAGGCCGACAACATGCACGGTTCGG